>CAJUXJ010000058.1:0-37913 GCA_910589775.1 Avena eriantha
GGGGACCAGAGACTCTGATGTGCGCATACTGGAGACTCCAGTCTGAACAGCTCCATGGGTTCTGCTTCATGCCCTGCTCTTGTTCTCCTTCCTTGGGTGCTTGGTGATGTGTTGGAGCTTCGTACCTGATGATGCATAAGTAGTTGCATGAAGTAGCACACCATCCAAGGATGTATCAATGGCACGAGAGAGGAGCAAGTTCACCTTAACTTGTAGGAGTTTGGCTCAGGCACGAGTCATGGGTCCACTTGGGGTTGTTGGTGTAGATAGGAGCGTTTGTAGGACGGGCTGCATCAGCTCCCCCCCTTGGGAAAGAGTCATCCTCGACTCTTCATGCATATCATCTTGAACATCTCCATGGTAGGGTGAAAGATCCTTGACGTTGAATGTATTGCTTGCAAGGTACTTGGATGTCGGTATGTCGATGATGTAGGGTTGTTGTTGATTCTCTTGAGGACCTTTAAGGGACCATCTCCTCTCAGCTTGAGCTTGGAGTCGCGTTCCTTGGGAAGCGGTCTTTGCTTAGGTGTATCCACACAAGATCACCTTCTTGAAAGATCATCTCCTTCTTGTCCTTCTTCAATCTTGAAGCTTGGAGAAGGACTTGTTGCTCGATAGTAGTTTTATGGGGTAACCCCGTGGGTGGCCCGATCTTCACGGATCTCGTGGTCAAATCGACTGGAAAGCAAGGGGAAAGAGAGAAGGTAGCGTAAGCGGACGCACACCTCGCGAAGAACACGATGAACACACGCAAAACTCACACGATAGAAGGCCGATTGCTCCTGCCGGTGGGCACCGGTCCGATAGAATCCTCGCAAGAAAGATCGATCAACGTGCTCCCTCAATCCCAAGCGGAGGGGGAAGAGCACCTTGGAGAGGGTCTTGACGTCTTGGCAAAGGGACACAGATGCCAAGCCTTGTACAACGAGGGAGGCGCGATGTAAACTCCAACGAGGTGGTGGCGATAGTCGATCCCCTTTGGTTGAAGGGATGAGGCAAAACTAGAGATACCACAAAGGGGGTTTTCTTTAGTCTATCATCTATGCCCCCAGGGATACATGAGGGGTAGGGGCTCTATTTATAGGCTAGCCACTAGAATGGGGGTAGTTTAGGCAAAGGGGTAAAAAAGGGAATATTCCAGGGCATCAAACCCAGATCCGTGCACAGAAGGGGTTCCCGGCAATAAGTCCGGCGGCGCCGGATCTGGCGTCGGTTTCCGGCAGTCGCCGGTTCTTCCGGTCTACACCGGAACAACATGCAGAAACATTGTTCGGTTGGCGCCGGTCGTCTTCGGTGTGCGCCGGTAATTCCGGTCGGGGGTCCGGTCCGCCGGAGCTAGCGCTGGGAATTCCGGCGTGGAGACCGGTTCGCCAGTTCTACCACCGTTGTTTGCTCTGCCTCCTCCGTCTCCTCGTCCAAGCCTCCGTCTTATCGGGTTTCTTGCTCCGGGCTTCCTCCCTGGCCTCCGTACTCGGCGGTGTGAACCTATCATGGTCATATGACGGAGTATGAAGTAGTATACCATTCAATGGGGTAGGAATTGGGCTCGTATAGAGGAACGGATTCACCTTTGGAGTCCATGATGACTTGGCATAAGTTGGAGGCCTTGATGTGGCAACGACCGTAGGTCGGGCTACATCAATAGTAGATCTTGTTTCTTCATGAAGGTTCTTCATAGCTTGTGCGCGCTTCTCAACGTCCATGTTTGTGCGCTCATGGACAGGTAGTGGTAGTATGTCGAGTGCGGTGAGGGGGCTCGAAATCATAGACGATCATGAATGGACTCATCTTGATTGTTGAGTGCTTGACACGGTTGTAGGCGAACTCATCGTGGGGAATGCATTCCTCCCAATCCTTCAAGTTCTTCTTGATCAACACACGTAGAAGAGTTCTGAGGCTGCGGTTGACAACTTCGGTTTGGCCATCGGTTTGAGGATGCGATGCGGATGAAAAGAGGAGCTTGACGCCGAGCTTGGCCATGAGGGTCTTCCATAAGTAGCTCATGAATTTGACGTCGTGGTCGGAGACGATTGTTCTTGGCCCACCATGAAGATGGACAATTTTCCTGAAAAACAGATTTGCAACATGTGAAGCATCGTCGGTCTTATGGCACGGTATGGAGTGTACCATTTTGGAAAAGCGATCCACGACAACAAAGATAGAATCATGACCATGCTTAGATCTAGGCAATCCTAACACAAAATCCATGCTAATGTCGGACCAAGGTGAATGAGGAATAGGCAATGCCATATAAAGACGATAAGAGTTAGCTTGCGACTTAGCTTGAACACATGTCGTGCATCGTTGAACATAGCGCTTCACGTCACGCTTCATCTTGGGCCAAAAATAGTGATTGGAGAGCATGTCCAATGTCTTGTCACGGCCAAAGTGACCCATGAGGCCTTCACCATGAGATTCTTACAGAAGCAAAAGATGGAGCGACGATTTCGGAATGCATAGCTTATTTTGTTTAAATAGAAAGCCCTTATGCAAATAGAAATCATCAACTTCTTTGTTATTGGAACACTTCGCGAAATTGGATTCAAAGAACGGGTCAAAAGCATACAAATTTTTATTTCCTCAAGACCCCAACACGTTAATTTCAAATCTCGTAAGAAAGCTTGTGTGTTTACAGAGACGAAGCGTCCGCAGCTACATTACATCTAGTGCCACCGCTAGTCAACAACCATGTTCGCTTCACTTCCGCCATGCGAGATAGAGGACACGCGAGACAGAGCCACACAGCTATGCAACGCCCCTACCCTTCCTCCCACCATCCCATCGCTATTGCTGTGACCAGATCTGGTCACAGCCTCGCCATTTTCGGCGGATCCGGAGGTAGGCGATGGTGGTGTGCACGCATGCGTGTGGGTGCGGTCTCGGGATGGGCGGCGGCCGGTGGGAGTAGAAGTCGAGGGAGTCGGGGAGCTGGGGGGCTGCTGGGCTGGGAATGGAGTTGGGGGGCGTCGAGCTCGACAACCAGGGAAGGATTTGGGGGTGCAGGTGCTGGGGAAGGGAGCTGGTGGACTCGGTTGTGGGCAAAAGGCATAGAAAGAGTAACTGCTATTGTTGTTTGCCCCGGTATAGTATTGCCTGCACTGGTTTTTGTAGATAAACACAGATGATGACCTGCGTACACAATTTGGCTAGATAAATAGAGAGATGATTGAATTGCCTGTACTGAAATTTGGACGTGCTATTTGCCTTGGAAGGTCTTGTTGCATCGCTTCTATTGTACTAGAATTTTCTACACGATTGCTTGCACTGGATTTCGACCTGCTGTTGATTTGTTGTGCATATGGACACTTGCAGATCGACAACATTGGATTTTTGGACATGATGAATGTTGTATCAGGTGAAGTGAATTTTAGTGGCACACATTATTGGTTATTTTGCCTGCCAATTTGACTTTTAGTCGTTACTAAATTTAATTTATTCTATCAGTTTTTAATAGTTGAGCAGAAAGATGAATCTGATGCACATTGTGGACAATCCTGGGATAGCTTATGTAACTGAGGTCTAATAATAGTTACTCCAGAATAACATGTCCCTATTGCCGTATTTACATACTCATCTAATTTTGTGAGACCTAGGCTACTGGAGAAAAAATACATTGAGATCATTTGGTCTTGCCTATAGATGCTTTATTATTTCAGGATAGAAAGTGTAACAGTGTCCAATCCATGTAGAATGGTCATTCGATGATTTTCTATATGACTACATGTTGTGAATCGTACTAATACCAAGGTACTTCTAGAGCTGCATTTGGGTGGACTTGTTGTGTATCTGGTTTTTCCCTTTAAGAGTGTTGTGGGTTTTAGGTGATAGTCTACAAGTTTCTTCTCTATTTGTTTACCTTTTAGATTTGTGAGGACCTACAAAATTGAACCAGTTATTATTCAGTCAAGGCTGAGCATATCATTTTGCATGTCTGACATGAAAGGAGGGTCATCAATTTTCTAACATTGAAAATGGAGTTTAATGAAAGAAAGAACGATCTGCAAGCAAGTTTTATGCTTTGTCTAATATCCTTTAGTAGTAGAATATCATTATTTCTAATCTTCTTAACTTAATTAATTCATTGCAAAGTTAGGATTTTTTACTACGTGAAGTTGCACCTGTCTATACATTATTTTCTGAACTCTTTTGGGTTCTTTCTGCAGGTGTTGTCTCCGCCAAGGATTTCCCTGCCCATCCCCTGGAATAGGGAGCCTTTGCCGACTGCCCTCCAATCAGGAGAGAGACATGAGGCGGTAGCGGTCTTGAGCGAGAGGACCGGTACCTGCGCTAGGACGGGGTCCTGGCGACACCATCGCCCCACACCGACGAACTCAGGCCGCCGAGTCCACACTCTCCACTGTGCTATGTTCCATCCTCCATCACCGCCTTCAGATCTGAGGTGTGGTCTTCTGATGTATATGTTCCCCCCTGCCGCCAAGCGTTCGTCGGCTAGACAACGACAACTAGACAGAGGCGGTGCACTTAGAGGAGTCGAGGAGAGCGAAGCAGAGGACGAGCGCCACCTACGCTCCACCCTCAGTCCCAGACGCTGACGATGGAGCTACAAATTTGGTGCTGGCATCACCACGCTCACTTGCCAAGGTCTACGCAGATCAGGTTAGAGTTTGCTCTCTCGATCCCTTCTGGCTTTAATCCTGCGATTGATTTTAGACTTTGGTCTAGAAATTTTAGGTGCCGTGAACGACATGACCATTCAAGACGTCCATGTATCTGATTGGATCTTCATTTTGAGTTTGGTCATCGTCTCACTAAAAAGATAGATTATTTACATTAAGATTTTAGTGTTGCTTAGCATGTTTATCATGATTCTAGAAGCCAATAATTGTTATAGATTATTGCATGCCCATCTGTTGTCCGAGTTGTGTTCTCAGCTGTCGATGTTGTCAGATATCCTTGCTAACTAGGTACCCTACATTATTTTGACTTGGATGTAGACTCATGTGTTCTCTCGGAGTCCTAATCATATTCAGGTTTACACACGTAATTGTTTTTGATTATTGTACAGATCAGCCTGTTGTTCTTAACAAGGTTTGATTTTTCCAATTCAATTAACACCTTAAAGATAACAAATTGAAGAGCCAAGGTGGTCATCCAGATGTAGGTAACTGAACCCACTCGGCTTTGCTTGTTACACCTTTTCCCTTTCAATTTAATTCCAGATTCTTAGTTCTTGCAACTTTTATTGGCAATCTGTTGCAATTGATGTAATTTTTTGGTTTCCTATCCTGCAACTCACCATGGCGGCACACAAAGAGGAGTAACACAGGGTACCGTGGAGTTGAACGAGGTCGTCATCAACCCCTGGCCGGTCACTGCTTGCCTCCCAACGAAGTCATTCTTCATTCCGGCTGATTCTCTTACTGTTTTGGTTCCAATTAACATTCATGTTTGATTGGGAAGGTCTTGGTCCTGTTAGCGGTTGATTGTTTCCTGGAGCACGCCATCTTTTATTTTATCTCCAATGCCCTAATGATAAGAAGTGAAACTGTTTTATCTTATCAATAGCTTTGCTTTATTTCAAAGAAACGTGCAAATATATATTTCTTTGTTCCTTTCCAGAAAATTCTGTCCATGAAGCTAGCCGCGTTGAATCTCCAGCTGGACTTCAACAAACTGCCTAACCACATTGTAGCAATTCGAGGGACAAAACATATATGCTTCCACTGCCATGGTTACTCACCTGTTGAGGCAAACTGACTGGTTCAAATTACTCACGTTTCAAGTTTGCTTCTGGTCTGATGCAACACTCATGCTGCACCGCTCACCTACATGAGCCAGCATTACTAGGGGAACAACACTCTGCTGCGGCATGATCGACATGGATAATCAGGGCTCCATGCACCCGCTAGATTCTAGTCCCGTGGTTTTCACTATTACATAAAATTGATGCTATGTTATTTTCACTATTGCAATGTATAAAAGACAGGTCAATCAAGGACTCCCTACTAATTTGGATTCGATTTAGGTATAGATTTAATCATATAAAATGTTGTTTATTTGATTTAATATAGTGCCGTAGCAACGCACGGGTTTTGTGCTAGTACTTGACAATATACGGAAAATATTCCATAAACTCAACCCACTTAACGTGTCTCTTACTCAAGTTGGCTTGACCTTTGAGATATTTCAACGACTCATGGTTGGAATGTACGATAAATTCTTTGGGCCATAGGTAGTGTTGCCAAACTTGAAGGACACGAACTAAGGCAAAAAGCTCTTTGTCATAAATTGGATAATTAAGGCGAGCACCATCAAATTTCTCGCTATGGTAGGCTATAGGACGTCCGTTATGCATAAGGACTCCTCCAATGCCAATACCACTAGCATTACACTCTATCTCAAAAGTTCTAGTGAAATCCGGTATTGCAAGAAGAGGTGCTTTGGTGAGCCTCTTTTTAAGTTTATCAAAAGCTCTTTGTTGTGCCTTGCCCCACACGAAGGTGACATTCTTTTTGTTCAATTCATTGAGGGGACAAGCAATGGTCGAAAAGTCTTTCACAAAGCGACGTTAGAAACCGGCCAACCCATGAAACTTTCGGAGTTCACTCACATTTGTTGGGATGGGCCAATCTCGTGTGTCCTTTATCTTGGAAACATCAACTTCAATTCCCTTCGAAGTAACGACAAATCTAAGAAAAACCAACTTGTCTTTAGCAAAAGTGCACTTCGGAAGATTAGCATAAAGCTTTTCATGTCGAAGGATTTGCAAAACTTCCTTTACATGTGTTTCCACATTCGGCCGACTTGTGTCCTTTACCTCCACACTTGTAGCATTCACCATTGAAAGGTATATCACTCTTTGCTTGTTTGCCACTTGGGGGCAGTTTTCCTTGAGGGAGTGTGGGCTTGAAGGAAGGCTTGGGGGGGTACTTGAGGAGCTTCCATTGAAAGTTGTTGGTGTAGGGTTGAAGCTTGCTTGTAGGTGAAGTACGTCTTGGGCTTGTTGTACTTGATATCCTCTTGCACTTGACGTTCAGCCTTTGTTGCGATGTGCACAAACTCAACCATGGTGTTGTATGTTTGGAACTCGACGATGCGCTTGATTGGGTGATTCAAGCCAATAAGGAAACGTGCCATTGTTTGCTCCATGCGCTCATCAATGTTGGCGCGAATCAAGTTGAGTTCCATTTCCTTGAAGTACTCTTCCACGGTCTTTGTCCCTTGACGAAGTGATTGAAGGTTGTTGAAGAGGTCACACGTGTAGTGCGCGGGGACAAACCGGGATCTCATGTGAGCCTTCATGTCATGCCAAGTTGTAATTGGCGGTTCTTGTCTTGCGTCACGAGCAACTTGAACTTGTTCCCACCAAAGGTTGGCGTAATCATCAAACTCTAGCGAAGCCATGGCGACCATGAGAGGTATTCTTCGGGGTCGTTGGATCCGGTAAACTTGGGCATTGTGAACTTGAGCTTGCCAAAAGTCTCTTCATCATTGCGGTCATTGCGACGAGCTTGGTGACCTTGTTGATGATCTTGTTGTTGATGCGGGTGGAACTTGGTTTTCGCGACCTTGTTGAGGAGCTTTCTCTTGATATTGTTGTTGCGGAGCTTGCTCTTACTCTTGGCGCGGCTGTTGATGATGTTGGGGCACTTGGGCCTCATGAGGGTGTTGAGGATGTGGAGCCTCATGACGTGGTTGATGACGAAGAGGAGGCTCGTTCCTCGGTTGGTGATGTTGATTAGGCACATGGGCCTCACGGCAAAGATCATGGTGTTGAGTCTCTTGACGTGGTGGGCGTCGCTCAACTTGTACCACTTGATTGATACGGATCACGTCGGTGATCCTTGAGTTTTTGTCCCGATCTTTCACAGCAAGTCAACCCGGATGGTAATCTCCCAATCGCGCGATGAACGCAGCCTGAAGAAGAGGAATTAATCCAGCAAGTAACGTGATGAAGATCACCAGACCTCAAACCTGATGATGTAGCCCGTCCTACGGACGCTACTACATCCATAACGCCAAGTCCCCAAGATCGTCCCCAAGTCAACCAAGAAGATGGACCAGGAGAAGCCAGCTCCAGAACGAGAGTCTCCGTTGTCGTAGCCCCGAAGAGTCCGCCCGGAACCAGCCAGAGTGTCCGGCGCGACTCAGCCGGAGTGTCCGGCCTACCCCAGCCCCGTCCTGGCGCGGACATTCTGTGTGCTACATCGGAATCTACCCGGACACTACCCGGAGTGTCCGGCCACCTCGGACTGTCCGGTCCACTCGACCCGGAGTGTCCGGCCTACGCGATGGGCCTGCGTGCCAACATCTGGGCCCTTGGCCCATGTACCCCTCTATTCCGCACCAAACCCTAGTTTTATGCCCAAACTACCCCTGAACTTGTGGCTGGCCTATAAATAGAGCCCCCACCCCCTCATGTATCCCTTAGGCATAAATGATAGACTAAAGAAACCCCCTTTGTGGAATCTCTAGTTTTGCCTCATCTCCTTCTACCAAAGGGGATCGACTATCGTCACCACCTCGTTGGAGTTTGCATTGCGCCTCCCTCGTTGTACAAGGCCTTGGCATCGGTGTCCCTTTGCCAAGACGTCAAGACCATCTCCAAGGTGTTCTTCCCTCTCCGCGTGGGATCGAGGGAGCACATTGACCGATCTTTCCTTGCAAGGATTCTATCGGACCGGTGTCCACCGATGAGAGCAATCGGCCTTGTATCGTGTGTGTTTTGCGTGTTTTCATCGTGTTCTTCGCGAGGTGTGCGTCTGCTTCCGCTACCTTCTCCCTTTCCCCTCGCTTTCCCATCGATTGACCACGAGATCCGTGAAGATCGGGCCACCCTAGAGGTTTGCCCTCATCACCTGAGCACGACAATCCTTGATGAACACAAGAACCTCCGCAACAATAATCTGATAAACGGTATCGCCGTCCCCGGAGGGATGATACACGTGTTGGAGATATGCCCAAGAGGCAATAATAAAAGTGGTTATTATTATATCTTTATGTTTATGATAAATGTTTACATCCCATGCTATAATTGTATTATTAGGAAACACTAATACTTGCGTGTTTTGTAAACATGTAAGAGTCCCTAGTAAGCCTCTTGTTGAACTAGCTTGTTGATTAATAGATGATCATGGTTTCCTAGTCATGGACATTGGATGTCATTAATAACAAGGTTGTATCATTAGGAGAATGATGTGATAGACACACACCCATAGTAAGCGTAGCATAAGATCAAGTCATTAAGTTCGTATTTCTATAAGCTTTTAAATGCATAGTGACCTAATCCTTCGACCATGAGGTTGTGTTAATCACCATCACCGGATGGGTACTTTGATGACATCAAACACCGCTTCGTAACTGGGTGGTCATAAAGGTGTCGTTGGGTATTCTGAAAGTATGTGTTGAAGCGCATGGAGCAAGATTGGGATTTGTCCATCCATACGACGGATAGATATGCTCTGGGCCCTCTCGGTGGAATGTCATCTAGTTAGCTTGCAAGCATGTGACTAGGTCACAAGGGATGACATATCACGGAACGAGTAAAGAGTACTTGTCAGTAACGAGGTAGAACTAGGTATGGAGATACCGATGATCAAACCTCGGATAAGTAGAGTATCGCGAGACAAAGGGAATTGGTTTCGTATGTTAATGGTTCAATCGATCACGAAGTCATCGTTGAGTATGTGGGAGCCGTTATGGATCTCCAGATCCCGCTGATGGTTATTGATCGGAGAGGTGTCTCCGTCATGTCTACATATTCACGAACCGTAGGGTGACACACTTAAGGTTCGAAGTTGTTTTTAAGTAGATATGGAATGTGCGTTGGAGACCGAATGTTGTTGGGAGTCTCGGATTGGATTCGGGACATCACGAGGAGCTCCAGAATTGTCCGGGGAGTAAGATTCATATAATGGGGATCTTTTTCTGAGTTAGGAAATGTTCCGGAGTGTTTGTATGGGGATTCTAGAAGGTTTCGGAATGTTCCGGAAGGTTCTAGAAGATATTTTGGAGTTTATTTGAAAACCAAGATAAGATAAGATAAGATAAGGGAAATTTAAAGAGGAGACTTGGGGGGGAGGACTCCTGCCCCCACCTCCTTGGTGCGCCGGCCCTAAGGGGTGGGCCTAGGGGTGGGAACCCTAGGCCGCACCCCTCCCTCTATATATAGAGGGGTGGAGGCGCCACCCCCCTTAGATCCTCCACTCTTGCCCCAAGCCGCCTCTCTCCTCCTCCTTCTTTCTGCTCAGGCTTAGGCGAAGCCCTGCAGAATTCTCCACTCCACCACCACCACCACGCCGTCGTGCTGCTGGGATTCCGTGGAGAGATCTACTACCTCCGCTGCTCGCTGGAACGAGGAGAGGAAGGTCTGCTTCGACTCCGCACGTGTGACCGACTGCGGAAGCGCTGCCGGAACGCGGCGCCGGAAGGATCGTCCACTCGATCTTGAGATCGACAAGTGATCAACTACATCAACCACGAGATCTAATCTCGTAATGCTTTCGTGTCTACAAGGGTTAGTACAGATCTATCTCGTTGTACATGTCTAATAGATTAGATCTTGGCTTTTATCTAGATTAGATCTAGGTTTTGTTCGTTCTTGCGGTAGAATTTTTTTGTTTTCCATGCTACGAACCCATCAGTGGTATCAGAGTCAGGTTTATGCGTAGATCTGTTGCACGAGTAGAACACAATGGTGTTGTGGGCGTTGGTGCTCGTGCCGTCTTTTGCTTTGTGTACTTTGCATCTTGCGGCATGGTGGGATGAAGCGGCTCGGGCTAACCTTACATGTCATCGCACATGAGACTTGCTCCACGCTTGACGTGTAACTTGCTTTGCACAAGTGGCTTTGCGGGTGTCTGTCTCTCCCACCATAGTATAGATCCAATTTACACTTTGCATATTTTGATAGCACTTGTATCAACGTTGTGGTTCAGTTTCGTAGGTAAGATCCGTTCTTATTCGAAAGCCTCAAACCACGTAAAACATGCAAAGAAAATTAGAGGCGTCTAACTTGTTTTTGCAGGGGTTTTGTGATGTGATATGGCCATCATGTGATTGGGATTGTATTTGATGTATGCAATGATCCTTGTTGTAATATGGCAACCGGCATGAGCCTAATGGTTGTCTTTAATTCTGTTAAGGCCTGCGTGTCTATTCATCTTGTAATAGCTTTATTCCAAGTAGTTGTAATAGTTTCTAGTGATGATGGACAACCATGAAGCGGCGCCACTGACCTTGACGCAATGCTGGTGATGATGGAGATCATGTCCGTGCTTTGGAGATGGAGATCAAAGGCGCAAAAAGAAAGGGCCATATCATATCACACTAATTATGAATTGCCTGTGATGTTAATCCTTTATGCATCTTGTATTGCTTAGATCGCGAAGGTAGCATTATAAGATGATCCCTCTCACTAAATATCAAGTAATAAAGTGTTCACCCTTAGTTGGCACCGTTGCTAAGACTCGTCGTTTCGAAGCATCTCGTGATGATCGGATGTGATAGATTCTACGTGTGCATACAACGGGTGCAAGCCAGATTTGCGCATGCGGAACTAAGGTTATCTTGACGAGCCTAGCATGTACAGACATGGTCTCAGAACACGGAATACCAAAAGGTAGAGCATGAGTCATATAAATGATATGATGAACATGAAGATTGTTTGCCGATGAAACTACATCTTCTCTCGTGAAGATCGGACTTGGTGTAGTGGACTTGGTTCATGTAATCACTAAGACAATGTGAGGGATGTTGTTTTGAGTGGGAGTTCACCTAGTTAATTTAAGAATTAAATTTGAACTCAATTTATCATAAACTTAGTCTAAACTACTTGCAAATTTGTTGTAGATTATGGTGACCCCCTCCATCAATTTCAATGCGTTCCTAGAGAAAGAAAAGCTTAAGAACAATGGAAGCAATTTCACAGATTGGTTCCATGGACTGAAGATCGTCCTCAGGGCTGGTCAGTTGACCTATGTGCTCGAAGCACCGCTAGGTGACCCACCTGCAGAAGATGCCACCGATGACGTAAAGAATGTTTACGCCACTCGGAAAAATCATTACTCCACAGTTCAGTGTGCCATCCTGTACGGTTTAGAAGCAGAGCTCCAGAAGCGTTTTGAGCACCACGACCCGTTCGAGATCATTAAGGAGCCCAGGCTAATTTTTGAGACTCGCGCGGCCATGGAGAGCTATGAGGCCTCCGAAAAGTTCTTTAACTGTAAGATGGAAGAGGGAAGCTCCGTTAGCGAGCACGTGCTCATCATGTCTGGGTACGCAAACAAGCTCCAAGAGTTGGGGATATCGATTCCTAATGAGTTAGGGATTCACCGTCTCCTCCAATCACTGCCACCAAGTTACAAGAACTTTGTGATGAACTACAATATGCACTGCATGAACAAGACGTTGCCTGAACTATCGTCCATGCTGAAAACTGCTGAAGTAGAGATCAAGAAGGAGCACCAAGTGTTGATGGTCAATAAGACCACCAATTTCAAGAGACAGGGCAAGCCTAAGAACAAGGGCAACTTCAAGAAGGACGGCAAGAAAGCTGCCGCACCTGCAAAGAAGCCCAAGGCTGGTCCTAAGCCTGAAACTGAGTGCTTCTACTGCAAGGGTGCTGGTCACTAGAAGTGTAACTACCCCAAGTACCTGGCGGATCTGAAGAATGGCAACATCAAGAAGAAAGGTATATATATGTTATTGATGTGTATCTTACTAGTAATCCTAGTAGTGCCTGGGTATTTGATACTGGTTCGGTTGCTCATATTTGTAACTCGAAACAGGAGCTGTGGAATAAGCGAAGACTGGCGAGAGACGAGCTGACGATGCGCGTTGGAAATGGCTCCAAGGTTGATGTGATCGCCGTCGGCACGCTCCCTCTACATCTACCTTCGGGATTAGTTTTAAATTTGAATAATTGTTATTTGGTGCCTGCATTGAGCATGAACATTATATCTAGATCTTGTTTATTGCAAGACGGTTACTCTTTGAAGTCTGAGAATAAAGGTTGTTCAATTTATATGAGTAATATCTTTTATGGTAATGCACCTGAGATGAATGGTTTATTCTTACTGAATCTCGATAGTAGTGACACACATGTTCACAACATAGATGCTAAACGAACAAAATTGAATGATAATTCTACATACATGTGGCACTGTCGTCTTGGTCACATTGGAGTGAAGCGTATGAAGAAACTCCATTCTGATGGACTTCTTGAATCACTTGAAAGATGCGAAGCATGTCTAATGGGAAAAATGACTAAGACTCCATTCTCTGGTACAATGGAGCGAGCTACAGACTTATTGGAAATAATACATACCGATGTGTGCGGTCGAATGAGTGTAGCATCGCGTGGTGGATATCGTTACGTTCTCACTTTCACGGATGACTTAAATAGATATGGGTATGTCTACTTTATGAAACATAAGTCCGAAACTTTCGAGAAGTTTAAGGAATTTCAAAGTGAAGTGGAAAATCATCGTAACAAGAAGATTAAGTTTCTGCGTTCTGACCGCGGAGGTGAATATCTAAGTTACGAGTTTGGCATGCATTTAAAGAAATGTGGAATACTTTCGCAATTGACACCGCCGGGAACACCACAACGTAATGGTGTGTCTGAACGTCGTAATCAAACTCTCTTAGATATGGTTCGGTCTATGATGTCTCTTACAGATTTACCGCTATCGTTTTGGGGCTATGCATTAGAGACAGCCGCATTCACTTTAAATAGGGCACCATCTAAATCCTTTGAAACGACACCGTGCGAATTGTGGTTTGGTAAGAAACCTAAGTTGTCGTTCCTTAAAGTCTGGGGTTGCGAAGCATATGTAAAGAAGTTACAACCTGAAAAGCTTGAACCCAAAGCGGAGAAATGCGTCTTCATAGGATACCCTAAAGAAACAATTGGGTATACCTTCTATCATAGATCCGAAGGCAAAGTTTTCGTTGCCAAGAATGGATCCTTTCTTGAGAAGGAGTTTCTCTCGAAGGAGGTGACTGGAAGGAAAGTAGAACTCGACGAGGTTATTGAACCTTCTCTCGGATTTGAGAGTAGCGCCGCACCGGAAGATGTTTTTGTGCCGCCTGCACCAATTGGAGAGGAAGCTAATGATAAAGATCATGAAACTTCAGTCGAAGTTGCTGCTGAACCTCGCAGGTCAACGAGGGTTCGTACCACTCCTGATTGGTATGACTCTGCCTTGAACGTCATGTTGGTGGACAACGCTGATGACTCTGCGACATATGAAGAAGCTATGGTGAGCCCAGATTCCGACAAATGGCTAGAAGCCATGAAATCCGAAATAGGATCCATGTACGAAAACCAAGTATGGACTTTGGTGGACTTACCGGATGGCCGTAAGGCTATCGAGAACAAATGGATTTTCAAGAGAAAAACAGATGCTGATGGTAATATTACCGTCTATAAAGCTCGACTTGTCGCGAAAGGGTTCCGACAAATTCAAGGAGTTGACTATGATGAGACATTCTCACCAGTAGCGAAGCTCAAGTCTGTGAGGATTTTGTTAGCAATTGCTGCACATTTCGATTATGAGATTTGGCAGATGGATGTCAAAACGGCGTTCCTTAATGGTGACATTGAGGAAGAGTTGTATATGGTACAACCCAAGGGTTTTGTCGATCCTAAAGATGCTGACAAGGTATGCAAACTTCAGCGCTCTATTTATAGACTGAAGCAAGCATCCCGGAGTTGGAATCAACGTTTTGATAAAGTAATCAAAATTTTTGGGTTTATACAAACTTATGGAGAAGCTTGTATTTACAAGAAAGTGAGTGGGAGCTCTGTAGCATTCCTAGTACTATATGTAGATGACATATTGTTGATTGGGAATGATATAGAACTTCTTAATAGCGTCAAAACCTATTTGAATAATAGTTTTTCAATGAAGGATCTTGGCGAAGCGGCATATATTCTAGGCATCAAGATTTATAGAGATAGATCAAGACGCCTAATAGCCCTTTCACAAAGTACATACCTTGACAAAGTTCTAAAGAAGTTTAGAATGGAAGATAGCAAGAAAGGGTTCATGCCCATGTTGTCAGGTAAGACTTTGAGTAAGACTCAAAGTCCAGCTATGGCATAAGATAGAGAGAAAATGAATAATATTCCCTATGCCTTGGCCATAGGTTCTATCATGTATGCCATGCTGTGTACAAGACCGGATATAGCACATGCTATTAGTTTGACTAGCAGATATCAAAGTGATCCTAGAATGGAACACTGGACAACGGTCAAGAATATCCTAAAATACCTAAAGAGGACTAAGGATATGGTTCTTTCTTATGGAGGTGATGAACAGCTTGTTGTAAACGGTTACACCGATGCTAGTTGGAACACCGATCCGGATGACTCGAAGTCACAGTCGGGATACGTATTTATTTTGAATGGTGCTGCAGTGAGCTGGAGGAGTGCAAAGCAAAGCGTTGTGGCAAAATCTTCAACTGAATCGGAATACATAGCTGCTTCGGAGGCTGCGCAAGAAGCCATATGGATGAAGGAATTCATTACTGAACTTGGCGTGGTTCCCAGTGCGTTGGACCCGATGGCCATCTACTGTGACAACATAGGTGCCATAGCTAATGCACATGAGCCAAGGTCACATAGCAAGCTGAAGCACATCAAGCTACGTTTCCACGCTATTCGCGAGTATGTCCGAGATGGTGACATAAAGATTTGCAAAGTACACACTGATCTGAATGTGGCAGATCCGTTAACTAAACCTCTCCCTAGGGCAAAGCATGACCAACACCAGAACGCCATGGGTGTTAGGTATATTACCATGTAATCTAGATTATTGACTCTAGTGCAAGTGGGAGACTATTGGAGATATGCCCAAGAGGCAATAATAAAAGTGGTTATTATTATATCTTTGTGTTTATGATAAATGTTTACATCCCATGCTATAATTGTATTATTAGGAAACACTAATACTTGTGTGTTTTGTAAACATGAAGAGTCCCTAGTAAGCCTCTTGTTGAACTAGCTTGTTGATTAATAGATGATCATGGTTTCCTAGTCATGGACATTGGATGTCATTAATAACAAGGTTGTATCATTAGGAGAATGATGTGATGGACACACATCCATAGTAAGCGTAGCATAAGATCAAGTCATTAAGTTCGTATTGCTATAAGCTTTTAAATGCATAGTGACCTAATCCTTCGACCATGAGGTTGTGTTAATTACCATCACCGGATGGGTACTTTGATGACATCAAACACCGCTTCGTAACTGGGTGGTCATAAAGGTGTCGTTGGGTATTCTGAAAGTATGTGTTGAAGCGCATGGACCAAGATTGGGATTTGTCCATCCATACGACGGATAGATATGCTCTGGGCCCTCTCGGTGGAATGTCATCTAGTTAGCTTGCAAGCATGTGACTAGGTCACAAGGGATGACATATGTCACATCCCAAAATTCTCCTAATTTTGGAATGTAAAGTTAATAAAATAACTTGGTTGAATTGTTTGACTTTGTTGAAATTTCTCAAAGAAAAGAAACTTTCTGTTATGATTTCCCTTCCTTGAATTCAGAAACTTGTATGAGATTGGATTAACATGACTATCCAACTTGTTTTCATTTTCTTTTCAACTATTAGATTCTTTAAATATCCAACCATGCTTAGATGATTAAATAGAGGGAATAAAATGACTTTCCCAATTATGGTGGAGTGATATTCTAATTTCCCTATTTGACCCTTAAAGTCTCTACTTCGATTTATGAAACCATTCTAGATGCTTTTCACCACTTGCTTGAAAAGAGAGAAAATAACATGACATCTTCTTTCTCATTGGATGTTAAGAATGTGTTCCTTCATGTTACATGATTGAACTTGTTGTTTTGGGCATTTGTGGCATTGTGTGTTTTGGTTGAGTGGTTAAAATAAAACCCTAAGAAGCTATTTAGAAATATTGCATAGTAGCCATATAAGGCCAAATGCATAAAACCCTATATCCTTTTGATAATACCTAAGTAGCCATATAGGCAAAAAGGCGTGAATTGAGTTTTAGCTTTAGGATTTGTGTGAATGTTTGCAAAAATGAAAATCATGAAGCATTCATAAGCATTCCTTTGCATCCATGCAAAGTTTCTAAAAATTGAATCCAAATCCTAATATCTACATCCGATAGTTAATTTGCCCAAATGTTCTAATAAGGAATATATGGACATTTATAAATAAATCATCTCCAAACTAGTGAAAATGTTACAAATATGATCTTATAACAATCTACGGAATTTTAGAAAAAATTAGAAACAAGAATCATGTCATTTAGAGTTCGTATGCAAAAGATATAAAGAAAATACCAAAATAGAAAAAGAAAAAAAAAGAAAAAAAAAACGAATGGGCCAACCGGCCGGCCCACTCAGCCGACCTAACCAGCCAGCGCACGGGACAAGCATCGATCCCACCTCCGCTTTAAAAAGCGTGTGAAAATCTAATTTCTAAACCTATCTCTATTCAAACACTTGTAACTTTTTATCTATAACTCCGAATTGATTTCCGTTTTTTCTACTTGTTTCCTATTCTAAGATCTATCTTTCCATCATCTTAAAAGCCTAATAATTCATCGAAGCCACAGCTATAACAGTTTTCCTTCCCAAAATCCCGAATCTACACCCTACCGAATCGTATTTCGCTTCTAAACCCATCTAAACTTCGTCGGCTGCCTTCGGCTTCAACACTAAAGTTGTAGATCTCGTCAAAATCTTTCAATTCCGACAAACCTCATCTCTTTTCATCTACCACAGCCGAAGAATTTCACAATGCAATATTTCAGATCTGATGGCGTAATTCCAAGATCTTTTCGCGCTCGTTTCTTGAAATCCAAATTCCTTTGGTGCAAAGGTAGATCTAATCATCCTACACAACTTTCATGTTCAAAGTTTTTCGATTTGACCTACGGATTTATCTCTCTAACACAGATCTACTTCTAGTCATTTGTTAGGCAAAATCGGGTATATTTTGAGCCAAACTCTCTTCTAGCCACTGGATCTCATCCCGACGGTCGAGATTCAATCGTCCCGATCAGTTGCCTCGTCACCGCCACGTCGTCGTCAGGTCAGCATCTAGTCCCAGTCAGCCTGCACGGTCAACCTGTCCAGTCAGCGGAATATTCTCTGGAATATTCCGTTCGAATTTAAAATTGCAGATTATAGATCTAACTTATAAAATCCATAGAAAATTCATACTATGTCTAAACATTGCAAATGATATACCGTTAGAATCACTAAATCGTGTAGAGTATTAATATATAATTGTATCAGACATTTACTGTAAGTTTTTGTTGTGATTATTTAAATGGTTTAATACACTTTTTGGAGCAATTAATTTACAGAAAATAAAATACAACTCAGAAAAATACAAATGATATACCCCTGGATTCACAAAATTGTATAGAACATGATTCTGGAATAAAATTACAAGTTTACTATATAGATTACTGGCGAATAATTAATTAGTATTATTGGCCTTTTAAATCATTAAATTCATAGTAAATAATCTACATATCTGAAAAATATGAGTAATATGTCCCTGAGTTTATAATCTTGTGTAGTTTTCAGATCTGTACTTAGTTTTGTTTGTTGTCAGTACGATCTATTCAGATTTATTAAACTCCATTAAACACTAAATAAATCCTAGAAAAAGATCTATAACTCCGATTAAGATGAATCCAATTCCTCCTGGTCCGTATTAATGTCCTCTATCCAGTAAAACTAATAACCAAATTTAATTAGACAATTAGGACAGAAGTTGCAACCAAACTACTAAAGCCTTTTTTTTGGTCATCAAGATTTAATAACAAATACCCCATTGCATTAAATGATCTCCTACATGCATCATATGATCTAATACCATTCAAAGAACTAATATTAAATCATCATGCATGCTTGTGTTCATCATTGTTGTAGTTGTTATGTTTGTAATTGTGTTGATTGGAATTGTTTTGTCCTCGCGTTAGATTGTTCGGAGAGTGCGGTTGCTGCAGAAGAAATCAATCATCACCCATAACACAAACATAAGGCAAGTTACACCACTTGTTCATATTTATGTCCCAGTTTTGACTATGCATGTTCTATTCTTCAAAATTCTGTAGTATGCATGTGTAGGTTTTTGGTAGAATTTCTTAGTATTATTTTGCAAGTACGGTTTTGTAGTATGCCATGAGTAGCTCTATGCTTAGGATTTTCTATCCCAATAGGTTCCCCCTGTTTTTGCTAAGTATTGCTTGGTATGCTATATATATATCAAATACCGTTGGGAGGGTTCGAAAGACTCAAGAATTTTCTAAGTATGATAGCTCTCTCGAGCGAACTTTTCTTCTCCAAAACCCCTTCAAAATAAAACTAAGTTTTCTTCTGGGCGGAATGGTTGTCGGGACAACGAGTGAGATTTTGGTGGAGGACGGCCGCCCAGGAATCAAAGAAGTCTGCCATGTTTCAGAATTCAGAAGCTTCCCGTGCAACCACAATACATATGGGCTCTGTCTTGGCTTAGTACTTAGTGGGAAACCTCACCGGGGTACCAACATTTGGAGGTTCTTGGCACGGTTGGATCCAGCTGGTAGGGGGGCTACTAAGGGAAGGCTTCGCCATGGTCTTGTCTGTAAAAGGACTTGATCGTGGATTGTGGGGAAAGTGCACAACCTCTCGAGAGTATTGCAATCTGATTGATCAGCCGTGTTCATGGAAACAGAACAACATTGAGCATATGAAGGATGGAGCCTCTAAAAGATCTTCCTCTCTCTTCCAAATTAAAAGTTTTTCAAACCCTATGGCGTGCGTAATATCGCTAATAGGTGGGAATTTGGGAACTTGGTGTGTCATATCCAAGTAACTTGGTGCGTAATATCCAAGTGCCACATGGTGTGTAATATCCAAGTGTTAGGTTGATTGGGCACTTGGTGAGTAATATCCTCGTGTTCCATTTGACCCTATACTATTTATCAAAGTTTACAAAGTAGGGAAAACTTTCTTCCTCTTTTCTTATTACATTGATAAAATTGGCTTTACGCAAATGAACCCCAAAGCCTACTCTAGCCTTGCATGTAGAGTTAGTCTTGTTCTTTCCTTGGTGTAATTTGCCAATACATTCAAAGTATTGACCAACTCGTTTGGCTGCACGTTTTATGTGCAGAATTTGGAGATCGTTGAAAGGTGCGCTAGGATCGCGAGTCTTCACTCAACCTGCCTGTGGCATTGATGGGACTCCAAGTTGTATATATTTTGCTTCTGTTGTAATAATGTAAACTCTGGATTATTCGATTCATGTAATAAAGACTTGTGTTTTACATGATATTTCATCGACTGTGAGTGCTAGCTAATGATCTAGGGACTGGCATGTTAATCACACGGACTTAGGATCTTTATCGATCCGAGGTCACTACAGATGGCGACTCCAAGTTGTATATATTTTCCTTCTGTTGTAATAATGTAAACTCTGGATTATTCGATTCATGTAATAAAGACTTGTGTTTTACATGATATTTCATCGACTGTGAGTGCTAGCTAATGATCTAGGGACTGGCATGTTAATCACAGGGACTTAGGATCTTTATCGATCCGAGGTCACTACAGATGGTATCAGAGCATAAGTTGACTGTAGATCGTGGACCTAGCATCGGAAAAGCCTTAGGATTAATATTTTCTAAGTTATTTCAGAAAAAAACTCTCATACTTCTCATCATCTATCTTTGGAGTTTAAAATTTCTTAAGTCTCTTCTTTTCAACATTAGAAATGACCGCTATGAACTTCAATAAGAAACTTCTCTCAAGACTACCTTTCCAGAGAAGACCATCTTGCTCAAGTTAGGACTTGAGAACCTCTGTAGAAGATGTTCCAAGACTGAAGCTACGAGAATTGAAGACTTCAAAGAAAGTACCAAAAACATCGAAGGCCTTAAGTTAAAGTTATTGACCGAAGACCTCAAAGACAATGAAGATTATGAAGATCGTGAAGATTTCAAGCGACCCATTAGAAACCAAAGTTGGATAGACTACACTACGATTAGATGCGGTGATTTGTGAGCTGCCATTTGTGTGGTTTCTTGACAGCAGCAAATAATACTTATTTTCAATACAAAATTTGTTTGTCTGGGTTGTTCATGTCCTTCTTGATAGATTTTACTCTCCCTACCTTAAATCTTGAAGACGGAAGAAGGGAGACAAACCGAAGAACTTGAATGAGGGCGCCATCAAAAGAAGAACACTCACATGGTGGAGGATGCTACAAGTCTTGAAGATAAACAACACACAAGTGCCTCCAGGGTTAGGAAACACAAGGATAAATGCTTATCTCCAATGTAGTTCCCTCTCATAGCAATTTCTTGCGGTAAAAAAACCAATAAATGCAATTTTTAAGGGTGATAGCACTCTACTGTATCCTGAACCTATTTCTTTCTAGCCTTCCCGAATCTCGGGACGAGATTCCTTTTAAGGGTGGTAGTTTGTCACATCTCAAAATTCTCCTAATTTTGGAAAGTAAAGTTAATAAAATAACTTGGTTGAATTGTTTGACTTTGTTGAAATTTCTCAAAGAAAAGAAACTTTCTGTTATGATTTCCCTTCCTTGAATTCAGAAACTTGTATGAGATTGGATTAACATGACTATCCAACTTGTTTTCATTTTCTTTTCAACTATTAGATTCTTTAAATATCCAACCATGCTTAGATGATTAAAGAGAGGGAATAAAATGACTTTCCCAATTATGGTGGAGTGATATTCTAATTTCCCTATTTGACCCTTAAAGTCTCTACTTCGATTTATGAAACCATTCTAGATGCTTTTCACCACTTGCTTGAAAAGAGAGAAAATAACATGACATCTTCTTTCTCATTGGATGTTAAGAATGTGTTCCTTCATGTTACATGATTGAACTTGTTGTTTTGGGCATTTGTGGCATTGTGTGTTTTGGTTGAGTGGTTAAAATAAAACCCTAAGAAGCTATTTAGAAATATTGCATAGTAGCCATATAAGGCCAAATGCATAAAACCCTATATCCTTTTGATAATACCTAAGTAGCCATATAGGCAAAAAGGCGTGAATTGAGTTTTAGCTTTAGGATTTGTGTGAATGTTTGCAAAAATGAAAATCATGAAGCATTCATAAGCATTCCTTTGCATCCATGCAAAGTTCCCAAAAATTGAATCCAAATCCTAATATCTAGATCCGATAGTTAATTTGCCCAAATGTTCCTATAAGGAATATATGGACATTTATAAATAAATTATCTCTAAACTAGTGAAAATGTTACAAATATGATCTTATAATAATCTACGGAATTTTAGAAAAAATTAGAAACAAGAATCATGTCATTTGGAGTTCGTATGCAAAAGATATAAAGAAAATACCAAAATAGAAAAAGAAAAAAAACGAATGGGCCAACCGGCCGGCCCACTCAGCCGTCTGAACCAGCCAGCGCACGGGACAAGGATGGATCCCACCTCCGCTTTAAAAAGCGTGCGAAAATCTAATTTCTAAACGTATCTCTATTCAAACACTTATAACTTTTTATCTATAACTCCGAATTGACTTCCGTTTGTTTCTACTTGTTTCCTACTCCAAGATCTATCTTCCCATCATCTTAAAAGCCTAAATAATCTATCGAAGCCACAGTTATAACACTTTTCTTTCCCGAAATCCCGAATCTACACCCTATCGAATCGTATTTCGCTTCTAAACCCATCTAAACTTCGTCGGCTGCCTTCGGATTCAACACAAAAGTTGTAGATCTCGTCGAAATCTTTTAATTCCGACAAACCTCACCTCTTTTCATCCACCACAGCCGGAGAATTTCGTAACGCAATATTTCAGATCTGATGGCGTAATTCCAAGATCTTCTCGCGCTCGTTTCTTGAAATCCAAATTCCTATGATGAAAAGGTAGATCTAATCATCATCCACAACTTTTATGTTCAAAGTTTTTCGATTTGACCTACAGATTTATCTCTCTAACACAGATCTACTTCTAGTCCTTTGTTAGGCAAAATCGGGTCTATTTTGAGCCAACTTCTCTTCTAGCCACCGGATCTCATCCCGACGGTCGAGATTCAATCGTCCCGATCAGTTGCCTCGTCACCGCCACGTCGTCGTCAGGTCAGCATCTAGTCCCAGTCAGCCTGCACGGTCAACCTGTCCAGTCAGCGGAATATTCTCTGGAATATTCCGTTCGAATTTAAAATTGCAGATTATAGATCTAACTTGTAAAATCCATAGAAAATTCATACTATGTCCAAACATTGTAAATGGTATACCGTTGGAATCAAAAAATCGTGTAGAGTATTAATATATAATTGTATCAGACATTTACTGTAAGTTTTTGTCGTGATTATTTAAATGGTTCAATACACTTTTTGGAGCAATTAATTCACAGAAAATAAAATACAACTCAGAAAAATACAAATGATATACCCCTAGATTCACAAAATTGTATAGGACATGATTCTGGAATAAAATTACAAGTTTACTATATAGATTACTGGTGAATAATTAATTAGTATTACTGGCCTTTTAAATCATTAAATTCATAGTAAATAATCTACATATCCGAAAAATATGAGTAATATGTCCCTGAGTTCATAATCTTGCGTAGTTTTTAGATCTGTACTTAGTTTTGTTTGTTGTCAGTACGATCTATTCAGATTTATTAAACTCCATCAAACACTAAATAAATCCTAGAAAAAGATCTATAACTCCGATTAAGATGAATCCAATTCCTCCTGGTCCGTATTAATGTCCTCTATCCAGTAAAACTAATAACCAAATTTAATTAGACAATTAGGACATAAGTTGCAACAGAACTACTAAAGCCTTTTTTTGGTCATCAAGATTTAATAACAAATACCCTATTGCATTAAATGATCTCCTACATGCATCATATGTTCTAATACCATTCAAAGAACTAATATTAAATCATCATGCTTGCTTGTGTTCATCATTGTTGTGGTTGTTATGTTTGTAATTGTGTTGATTGGAATTGTTTTGTCCTCGCGTTAGATTGTTCGGAGAGTGCGATTGCTGCAGAAGAATTCAATCATCACCCATAACACAAACATAAGGCAAGTTACACCACTTGTTCATATTTATGTCCCAGTTTTGACTATGCATGTTCTATTCTTCAAAATTCTGTAGTATGCATGCGTAGGTTTTTGGTAGAATTTCTTAGTATTATTTTGCAAGTACGGTTTTGTAGTATGCCATGAGTAGCTCTATGCTTAGGATTTTCTATCCCAATAGGTTCCCCTGTTTTTGCTAAGTATTGCTTGGTATGCTATATATATATCAAATACCGTTGGGAGGGTTCGAAAGACTCAAGAATTTTCTAAGTATGGTCGCTCTCTCGAGCGAACTTTTCTTCTCCAAAACCCCTTCAAAATAAAACTAAGTTTTCTTCTGGGCGGAATGGTTGTCGGGACAACGAGTGAGATTTTGGTGGAGGAAGACCGCCCAAGAATCAAAGAAGTCTGCCATGTTTCAAAATTCAGAAGCTTCCCGTGCAACCACAATACATATGGGCTCTGTCTTGGCTTAGTACTTAGTGGGAAACCTCATCGGGGTACCAACATTTGGAGGTTCTTGGCACGGTTGGATCCAGCTGGTAGGGGGGCTACTAAGGGAAGGCTTCGCCGTGGTCTTGTCTGTAAAAGGACTTGATCGTGGATTGTGGGGAAAGTGCACAACCTCTCGAGAGTATTGCAATCTGATCGATCAGCCGTGTTCATGGAAACATAACAACATTGAGCATCTGAAGGATGGAGCCTCTGAAAGATCTTCCTCTCTCTTTCCAAACTAAAAGTTTTTCAAACCCTATGGCGTGCGTAATATCGCTAATAGGTGGGAATTTAGGAACTTGGTGTGTCATATCCAAGTAACTTGGTGCGTAATATCCAAGTGCCACATGGTGTGTAATATCCAAGTGTTAGGTTGATTGGGCACTTGGTGAGTAATATCCTCGTGTTCCATTTGACCCTATACTATTTATCAAAGTTTACAAAGTAGGGAAAACTTTCTTCCTCTTTTCTTATTACATTGATAAAATTGGCTTTACGCAAATGAACCCCAAAGCCTACTCTAGCCTTGCATGTAGAGTTAGTCTTGTTCTTTCCTTGGTGTAATTTGCCAATACATTCAAAGTATTGACCAACTCGTTTGGCTGCACGTTTTATGTGCAGAATTTGGAGATCGTTGAAAGGTGCGCTAGGATCACGAGTCTTCACTCAACCTGCATGTGGCATTGATGGGACTCCAAGTTGTATATATTTTGCTTCTGTTGTAATAATGTAAACTCTAGATTATTCGATTCATGTAATAAAGACTTGTGTTTTACATGATATTTCATCGACTGTGAGTGCTAGCTAATGATCCAGGGACTAGCATGTTAATCATAGGGACTTAGGATCTTTATCGATCCGAGGTCACTACAACATATCACGGAACGAGTAAAGAGTACTTGTCAGTAACGAGGTAGAACTAGGTATGGAGATACCGATGATCAAACCTCGGATAAGTAGAGTATCGTGAGACAAAGGGAATTGGTTTCGTATGTTAATGGTTCAATCGATCACGAAGTCATCGTTGAGTATGTGGGAGCCGTTATGGATCTCCAGATCCCGCTGATGGTTATTGATTGGAGAGGTGTCTCCGTCATGTCTACATATTCACGAACCGTAGGGTGACACACTTAAGGTTCGAAGTTATTTTTAAGTAGATATGGAATGTGCGTTGGAGACCGAATGTTGTTCAGAGTCTCGGATTGGATTCAGGACATCACGAGGAGCTCAAGAATTGTCCGGGGAGTAAGATTCATATAATGGGGATCTTTTTCTGAGTTAGGAAATGTTCCGGAGTGTTTGTATGGGGATTCTAGAAGGTTTCGGAATGTTCCGGAAGGTTCTAGAAGATATTTTGGAGTTTATTTGAAAACCAAGATAAGATAAGATAAGATAAGATAAGGGAAATTTAAAGAGGAGACTTGGGGAGGGGGGGAGGACTCCTCCCCCCATCTCCTTGGTACGCCGGCCCTAATGGGTGGGCCTAGGGGTGGGAACCCTAGGCCGCACCCCTCCCTCTATATATAGAGGGGTGGAGGCTCCACCCCCCTTAGATCCTCCACTCTTGCCCCAAGCCGCCTCTCTCCTCCTCCTTCTTTCTGCTCAGGCTTAGGCGAAGCCCTGCAGAATTCTCCACTCCACCACCACCACCACCACACCGTCATGCTGCTGGGATTCCGTGGAGAGATCTACTACCTCCGCTGCTCGCTGGAACGAGGAGAGGAAGGTCTGCTTCGACTCCGCACGTGTGACCGACTGCGGAAGCGCTGCCGGAATGCGGCGCCGAAAGGATCGTCCACTCGATCTTGAGATCGGCAAGTGATCGACTACATCAACCACGAGATCTAATCTCGTAACGCTTTCATGTCTACCAGGGTTAGTACAGATCTATCTCGTTGCACATGTCTAATAGATTAGATCTTGGCTTTTATCTAGATTAGATCTAGGTTTTGTTTGTTCTTGCGGTAGAATTTTTTTGTTTTCCATGCTACTAACCCATCAACACGGTGGAGCACAATATAGTTTTTAGGCTAAAACTGAACTCCCCTAAACCCTAGGTGGATGGCTCCTTTATACAGGAGGCATGCAACTAGTCGGTTGGATAGACCCAAACTGAACACACAACGGACCCGAACTGTTGAGGGCAAACCTCTAGGGTGGCCCGATCTTTCATGATTCCCTTTCAAATCGAGGGTGGAGTGCGGGGGAAGGAGGGAAGGATGAACACGACGAACACATGCACGAAGAACGCGATGGACACACACACGCAAAACCACGATAAACACTAATAGCTCACGCCGGCGGTGACCAGTCCGGCGCAATCCCTAGGATCGGCATCGGGCGAAGGACTCTCTCTCGAACTGGCACGGCGAGATGGGAGACTCGGTGAGATCTTGACATCTAGGCAAAGGGACACCAATGCCTAGGCCTTGTACAACACGGAGGCACGATGCAAACTCCAACGAGGTTTGGGGATATTGGTGCTCCTTAGTCAAGGAGCATGAGGCAAGAATTAGATAGATCCACAAAGGGGTTTCCACTAATTCCAATATCATGCCTAGGGTTTACAATGGAGGTGGGGGTCTATATATAGGCCAGCCACTTAAACAGGGGTACTTTAGGAATAAAAGACAAGTTCTGGACGGACTAAGGGGTACATGGGCCGCAGGCCCAAAGGCCTTTTCATGCCTGGCAACGGTCAGACCGGAGACTCTGGTGTGGTGGACTAGAGACTCCGGTCTAGACCGGAAAATCCGGTGTAGTCTTCGGACCAGCCTCCGGAGGGGTCTTCAGATTGTCCCAGGGCCCGGTGCAGGCGGACAGACCAGAGAGAGGGCCAGAGTCTTCGGTGTCTTTAGGCCGGAGACTTTGGCAGGCCGGAGACTTCGGTGTGCGCAGACCGGAGACTCCGGTCTGAGCAGCTCCATCGGCGTTTGCTTCATGTTCTGCTCCTGGTTCTCCATCCTTGGGTGCTTGGTGATGTGTCGAAGCTTCGTACCTGATGATGCATAGGGTAGTTGCATGAAGTAGCACACCATCTAAGGAGGTATCAAATTGGCATGAGGAGAGGAGCGAGTTCACCTTAGCTTGGAGGAGTTTGGCTCGGGCATGAGTCATGGGTCCACTTGGGGGACTTGTTGGTGTAGATGTAGAAGCATCCGTAGGACGGGCTGCATCACGAACCTAACCTGGACTCGGAGTCAATAACATAGCAATAGTATTTGACACAAGCTAAACTTATCATTACATATCGTAGGTTGTCCTGGCG
The DNA here is from genome assembly GCA_910589775.1 of Avena eriantha. NCBI lineage: Eukaryota > Viridiplantae > Streptophyta > Magnoliopsida > Poales > Poaceae > Avena > Avena eriantha. Next base: position 27,803 of record CAJUXJ010000058.1, read on the forward strand.
TGCCAATAATCAATGGGATGCACCCGCATCACCTAGCTCGGTGGAGTCCTAAAATTAGGCTTCACCTCCTCCTTCATGCCCATATCATCACCCCCCTTCAAGAAGTGTTGTCTCCAACGCTTGCGGGTCGGGTCAGAAAGGTGGCGTGATATGAACAATCGCTTCACGCGTCTTCGCCATCTTCAAGTCTTGCTTGCCTTCCTCACCACATCCTCCCTCTTGGCCTGCTCGACTTGATACAACCCTTGGCGTCTGCACCTTCTTGCGTCTCCATACGAGCTTGGACATAGGAGCCACCGTCTTTTTCTTCTCAACTCTTGTTGAAACCCGTGGTTGTTAAACATGGACCTTCTTTGCACGACCTAGCATAAGATGAGTAATGCCTGGACCACACAACTGACGAACATGTCCATGCTTGCCTCCATGCATCCGCACAACTGTCCCAACAAAACGCCTCACAGATGTGCTAACAAAACTGCTCTTGTTACCCCGTTGCACCACATGCACTGGAACATCAGGGACACAACTATCATCCGTCTGAACACCTGTGTCAACACAAACAACCTTCTGAACACATGCGGCAACATCCTTGCTCTCAGCAATAATAGGAGGCACTTCAACTGGCTTGTCACTAACAAGTTCCACTGGCTTGTCATCTACAGGCATAACTGAAGCAATATCAACATTGTCGCACTGTGCATCATGCTCTCCATCCTGCATCTTAGCTAGCCCAGATTTTGGCTTAGCCTTGCGCACCTTCTCCTTATGTACCACCAGCTCTACATCAGACTTTATGTGATCATCCTACATAGGCTTCAATGTCTGCTGTTTGCCACCATGCATAAAAGAATATGTATTTGCTCTTCCAGCATGTGTAACGTTGCGATCATACTGCCATGGATGACCAAGTAACAGCCCACATACCTCCAATGGCAACACATCGCACTCAATCTCATCAATATAATCACCAAATGTAAATGGCACATGCACCTTATGAGTTACCTTCACCATAACACAGCTATTTAACCACTGTAGATGCTTAGGTTCCGGAATACACCATGTGGACAACCCCAACGCTGCCACCATTGCCTTGCTAATGCCATTAGTACAACTTCCTCCATCAATAATCAACTTGCATGCATTGCCTTTGATCATACACTGCGCCTGAAATAAATTCCAACGTTGGCCCTTATCAACTGTCATGCAAGCATCGCCTTGTACCTTGTTGAATTGCAAATTCAGCCCACTCAATGGTACAACATCCTCCACGACATCCTTAACAACATCAACCTTAACAACATCAACTGCTAACGCTTCAGAAATCGTGGCTGCCACCTTGCTAACTGTTGGCAATGGAACAACTGTCAACTTCTCATGAGTAGTCACAGCCATCGCGACCTTCGGTATAAGTGCTATACTCTTGCCAACATCTACTATCCCATTCACAACCTTGGGCGGCTGCTTGATTTCCTCCATATATGGTAATACGAAACCATGACGGAGAAAACTTTTGTAGTCCTCCCAAGTATGAGAAAAACCATCTATGTCAACCGCCACGGACCACCAACTGTCTAACTCCTTGTCCACACGCTGGTGAGCAAGAACATACCCATCATACCCACTAAACTTGCCATTGTATTTGTGACATCGATAGAAACCCAGTTCCATGTGCCTTCCCAATCTTGGTACTCCTCAACTGTCGCAAGTCTATGTAGGCACCATCTAAGCTCAGATATGTCACATGCCACTCCATCCAAGAGATTAAGATAGTCATTGGAAACTGTACTAGACTTTTTGCCACGTGTACACCTCAAGTGATATGGGGTGGCCCGATCTTCTCAGTAAGCGGATGGCGGCGATGATGGTGGATGATAGATAACTAGCCTGTAGCTATGAACTCTCCCGCTCGATCCCTGATGCCAATGCAACAGCTCTCGAACCTTGTAGGATATTCACAACACCACGCTCTTGCGCACACAACCGTGACCACGAACGGTAGTATGCAATCTACTAATTCCCAATGGAACAACAGATCACACTCAATTATAGTTGGTAGATTCGAACACAGGGTAATTCCAGAGGTTCTATGAAAGAAACAACTCCAAAATAGTTTTAACGTGGTCTAACCTAAACTAGAGGGCCTTCCCAGGCTTATATGGCCACCGGAACATCCGAAAAACGCGAAACGAAAACGTGTCGGATACATTCAGATCCGTCCGGATCTGATGGAGACTTTTAGGGCCAGATTATCCGGTCTAGGTGGACCGGATTATCCGGGGGCCGGATTTTCCGGGGGAAAAGTCCGGTCAAATATCTGCCCCGACACAGAACGTTGCGCCGACGTCCTTAGCAGGATCTCAAAAGCAGGGCCGGATTATCCGGGGTGTGGGGGCCGGATTATCCGGGGTCTTTTTAGACGTGGAAGTACTCATTGGAAAGATCTTGGAATTATCTATCCAACAAGTGCTTATTTGCTTGATTTGGAGTTCGTATGAGGAATCCACGTCCGTTTCAATTTCAGGACTTCTGTCTATCCGAATTGAACGTTTCTTCTCTTTGATGATCTCCCTTGCTTGTATTGCGCCCTCCTCCCGCTCCTTCCTCGCGCATCCTTGGGCGATCATCATGTTGGGCTTCTCTTGTAGACCTTCTCCTCCTCGCGCCATGCTTGTTTCTCCAACGAACCTGATAATACATAAATGCATAGACTTAGGCAGTATAAAGTTCTCATCAATCAAAGTACTAGATTCGTTTAGGAGTAAATTCACCTTTTGTTCAAGTAGCTTAACATGAGCTCTTGTAATAGGTCCAATTCTAATCTCATTGGACTGATCCTTTCTTGCAACAGTTGTAGCATCTTCAGTAGTCATTGGGGTAGGTGTAATTGTAGGGATGTCCTCATCATCTCCCCCCCTTCAAAAGTCGTCGACCTCGATGCTCCAAGGTCTTCTCCAGCATATGGTGACAAATCAGCAACGTTGGAGCTGTTGCTAACTCCACCAAACTCCTCAATAGGTATATCAGCCGAGTAGGCATTATCATTAATCTTGGCTAACACCTTGTAAGGACCAGCACCACGTGGCTTCAATTTTGACTTTCGAAGTAGTGGGAACCTATCCTTGCGTAAATGCACCCAAACCATATCTCCAGGCTCGAACAACACTTCTTTCCTTGCTTGATTCCTTGCAGCAGCAATGTTCTTGCCTTTCTTCTCAATAGCCTCTCGAGTCTTCTCATGTATTTTCTTCACATAATCAGCACGTTTTGATGCCTCCATATCAACTCTCTCATGTAATGGCAGAGGCAACATATCAAGTGGCGTCAATGGCTTGAAACCATACACCACCTCAAAAGGACAAAGCTGAGTAGTTGAATGCACAGCCCTATTGTAAGCAAACTCAACATGTGGCAAACACTCTTCCCACTCCCGCAGATTCTTTTTAATCATGGTCCTTAGCACCTGTGACAATGTTCGATTCACCACCTCCGTTTGACCATCTGTTTGGGGATGGCATGTAGTACTGAACAGCAGCTTCGTTCCTAGCTTCCCCCATAAGGTCTTCCAAAAGTAGCTCATGAACTTCACATCACGGTCAGAAACAGTCGTCTTCGGTACTCCATGTAATCTCATGATGTCCCTGAAAAACAGGTTAGCAACATACGACGTATCGTCGCTTTTGTGGCAGGCAATAAAATGAGCCATCTTAGAGAACCTATCCACTACCACAAATATAGAATCATGACCTCTCTGAGTTTTAGGTAGACCTAGCACAAAATCCATACTAATGTCTTCCCATGGACTAGTCGGTGCAGAGAGAGGTGTATACAAACCGTGAGGCTTCAGCTTAGATTTCGACTTGTGGCATGTAATACATCGGCTCACAAATCTGTACACATCACGCCTCATCTTGGGCCAATAAAAGTGATCAGCAAGCATGAGCAACGTCTTCTCACGCCCAAAGTGACCCATCAAACCACCAGCATGTGATTCCTGCACTAAGAACAAACGCAACGACGATTCTGGAATACATAGTTTGTTAGCTCGAAACAAATATCCATCATGCATATGATACTTATCCCATGCGTTTCTAAGAGCACACAAACGATATGGTTCAGCAAAATCATGGTCAGTTGCATAAAGTGCACAAATAGCTTCTAATCCAGGAATTTTAACATCAAGATTGGTTAATAGCATGTTCTTCCTAGATAGAGCATCAGCAACAACGTTCTCTTTTACCTTCTTATAGTTAATGATGTAAGGAAAAGACTCAATGAACTCAACCCATTTAGCTAATCTTCTATGCAAGTTTGATTGAGCTTTCAAGTATTTCAATGCTTCATGATCAGAATGTATGATGAATTCCTTTGGCCACAAATAATGTTGCCAAACCTCAAGTACTCTAACAAGTGCATACAATTCTTTATCATAGATAGAATAATTCAAACGAGCACCAGTCAATTTCTCAGAAAAATAAGCTATAGGCCGACCCTCTTGCATCAAAACGCCACCTATGCCTATACCACTAGCATCACATTCAACTTCAAATTGCTTCAAAAAATTAGGTAATGCAAGTAATGGTGCAGAAGTAAGCAAACGTTTTAATGTATCAAATGCAATGTCTTGGGCCGCACCCCATACAAAAGGAACACCTTTCTTTGTCAAATCATTCAAAGGTGCTAAAATCTTTCACAAAGCGCCTATAGAAACCAGCTAAACCGTGGAAACTACGCACTTGACTAACATTCATTGGAGTAGGCCAATTCTGAATTGATTCAATCTTAGATTCATCTACCTCTACTCGATGCTTAGAAAGAACAAATCATAGGAATATGACCTTATCTTTTGCAAATGTACACTTCTCAAGATTAGCATACAGTTTATTATCACGTAACACTTGCAAAACTTGTCTAATATGAGTGCAATGTTCAGATTCGTTGTGGCTGTATATGAGTATATCATCAAAGTAAACAACCACGAAACGACCAATAAACTCTCTCAAAACATGATTCATCAAACGCATGAAAGTACTAGGTGCATTAGTAAGACCAAACGGCATAACTAACCACTCATACAAACCGAATTTAGTTTTGAAAGTAGTTTTCCATTCATCCCCTTCTTTCATCCTAATTTGATGATAACCACTACGGAAGTCAATTTTAGAGAAAACAGCAGCACCACTCAATTCATCTAGCATATCCTCTAAGCGTGGAATAGGATGACAATATTGAATAGTGATGTTATTAATCGCTCTACAATCAACACACATGTGCCATGTACCATCTTTCTTAGGAAATAAAATAACAGGAACATCACAAGGGCTAAGAGACACGAATGTACCCTTTATCCAGCAACGCTTGTACTTGCTTCTGAATTTTCTTAGTTTCTTCGGGATTAGTCCTGTAAGGTGCACAGTTGGGAAGTGTGGCGCCAGGAATCAAGTCCACTTGATGTTCTATACCACGCAATGGGGGCAAACCTGCGGGTACGTCTTCTGGAAACAGATCCCCAAAGTCCTGCAAAAGAGAAGAGACACCAAGAGAAATAGGGGTCATGTCGTTAGAAACCAATACCTCGCCCTTATACATGAGCACAAGTGGCATGGCTGTAGGATCCTCACGAAACTCTCTCATATCCTCCTTGGTGGCTAGTATCAATAACCCAGACACTCTCTCACTTTTCGTTATATCACTCAATTTGGGCTCAATTACATCAGGAACAGCTGTTACACAGTCTCGCCGAGTGGTAGTATCTTCCTTCAAGTTCACCTCTATCTTCTGGCGAGAATCATTCACAATTTCTTGTGGTGTCATTGGCTGCATAGTAATCTTCTTTCCTTTGAATTCCAAGTGATATGTATTGGCTCGGCCATTGTGTTGCACATGGCGATCATAGAGCCAAGGCCGACCCAATAGTAGGTGACAAACAGTCATAGGAACCACATCAAAATCAATAGAATCTTTGTATGGCCCTATTTGAAAATTCAGGCGTACCATATGATTTACCTTCATCTCACCATTGTTGCTCAACCATTGTATGTAGTATGGCTTGGGATGAGGTAAGTATGTCAAATTCAGTTTGGCACATAGTTCCTTACTTGCAAGATTTCTGCAGCTACCTCCATCAATAATTACCTTGCAAGCTTTGTTTGGTCCAACTAGAGCTTTTGTTTGGAACAAGTTGCAACGCTGGGATTCCTCAACCGGTTGCACACTAAGTACACGTGAAGATACGACAATAGTGGGTGCACGCTCAACATATGCATCAGCACCATCCTCATCGTTATCAATATCATCATCAGAAGCTTCATCTCCACTTTCTACTTCACCTTGTTCATTAACAAACATAACGTTGCTGTTTGGACAATCTTTCTTGTAGTGACCTCTACCTCCACAAGTATGGCACACCACATCACGAGTACGTGCTGTAGACATGTTGGAACCCGAGCTAGCAGCAGGAGCAGCGGGTTTCCGAGCATTAGAACCAAACGAAGGTGTACTTGCTGGTTTGGCCGATGGTGTAAATGGAGCAGCAACTGGTGGCATGACTGTAGGAGGTGTAGACCTGGCCGAAAATCTGCTGGAGGATGGAAAACGAGCACGTGACTTCGCCTCTTCTGCCAACTGGGATTCAGCCTCTCTAGCATGAGGCAACAACTCATTCATGGTCTCATACTTGTGATGACGAACAATGCTCTTGATCGATAACTTCAAATTGTTTAGGAATCGCCGCATGGTCATCTCAATGGACTCACGAATTCTAGCACGCTGCATAAGCATCTCCATCTCCATGTAGTACTCATCAACTGTCATGGTGCCTTGCTTCAATTGCGCCAATTTATCAAAACTGATTGCAAGTAGTTGGTTGGTACAAAACGAGCCTTCATGATTTGCTTCATCTCGCGCCAATCCATCACAGGAAGTTCATTGTCCTCCCTTCTATGCTGCACAAGAGCATCCCACCAACGCAAAGCATAACTGATGAGGGCAAACCTCTAGGGTGGCCCGATCTTCACGGATCTCGTGGTCAAATCGATGGAACGCGAGGGGAAAGGGAGAAGGTAGCGGAAGTGGACGCACACCTCGCGAAGAACACGATGAACACACGCAAAACACACACGATACAAGGCCAATAGCTCTCACCGGTGGCCACCGGTCCGATAGAATCCTCGCAAGGAAAGATCGGTCAAACGTGCTCCCTCGATCCCACGTGGAGAGGGAAGAACACCTTGGAGATGGTCTTGACGTCTTGGAAAAGGGACAACCGATGCCAAGGCCTTGTACAACGAGGGAGGCGCAATGCAAACTCCAACGAGGTGGTGACGATAGTCGATCCCCTTTGGTAGAAGGGGATGAGGCAAAACTAGAGATTCCACAAAGGGGGTTTTCTTCAGTCTATCATCTATGCCTAAGGGATACAATGAGGGCTGGGGGCTCTATTTATAGGCCAGCCACAAGTTCAGGGGTAGTTTGGGCATAAAACAAGGGTTTGGTGCGGAATAGAGGGGTACATGGGCCAAGGGCCTAGATGTTGGCACGCAGGCCCATCGCGTAGGCCGGACACTCCGGGTCGAGTGGGCCGGATAGTCCAGGGTGGCCGGACACTCTGGGTAGTGTCCGGGTAGAGTCCGATGTAGCACACAGAATGTCCACGCCAGGACGGGGCTGGGGTAGGCCGGACACTCCGGCTGGATCTGGCCGGACACTCCGGCTACGCCGGACACTCCGGCTGGATTGGGGCGGACTCTCCGGGGCGATGATGGTGGAGACTCCGGTTCTCCAGGTGCTGCTTCTTCCGTCTTCTCTTCCAAGCCTCCATCTTGTCAGGCTTAGTGGCTCCAGGCTGCCTCCCATGCCTCCGTACTTGTTGGTATGAACCTATCATGGATATGGGACGGAGTATGAAGTAGTATACCATCCAAGAGGGTAGGAAGTGGGCTTGCATAGAGAACGGATTCACCTTTGGAGTCCATGACGACTTGTCATAAGTTGGAGAGCATGATGTGGTAATGACCAAAGGTCGGGCTACATCATCTCCCCTCCCTTCAAAAAGAGTCGTCCTCGACTCTAACACGTTCATCACAAAGTAGAAGATGTCGAGAGACCTTCTTGATCCTGGGGTTCACCATATAGTCGTCCTCGGGAAGATTGAATTGACAACACCTCAATGTTCCTTCACCTTCAATGAAGCCTACAAAGCTCACCACAATAGCGAAGCAACACTCAAAGCATAGCCAATTCATGAAGATTATATTATGAGTCCTCAAGTAGAGTGAAGTCACCTTAGGATGTAGAGATGGCTCGTTGAAGGGCATCCATAGGTAACTCTCTATGGTTCGTCTTGTCAACTCTTTGTCCATAGAGGTTGACGCGTACGCAATTATACCTTCACAAAACAAAGACCAAGCAACATATGTTCGTGTGTGATAGAGGAGCATGTCAATTGTGGCATGTCCATTCTTGTCCACAACACTATTAGCACAAACTCAGTATCACCAACGAAAATGCGTATGCAAGGTTAAAGTGCATGGAAGTTAATTGAACATCATCCAAATGTGGGAACTCAAAAAGTCCATATAACATCTTAGTGTGGCACTCAAAGCAATTGACTAAAATTTGATCAACATCTTTGATGCAAGAGTAGGAGAATTCGGCAAAAACACATGAGGAAAGATATCCAAAACAACATCATTATGTGTGCAAACCAACCATTGGAAAGAACAATTGGTCAACTTGTTGGATGCCACACTCAAATCATCAAAATCAAAGATCATGGGCATTGGAGTATCACAAGCGGAAGCAAAAACAACATGCTTGCAAACAAACCAAATGAAAGAGCAAGTGGTCCTTATGTTTGTTGCAACAACTATACGAGAGACTTGGAAGCTCTCATGACAATACATGCTCATAATAGCAATATGGTTACACACAAACATCGGAAAGAGAAATTGTTCAACATTTTTGTGGCAATACACAAAGCATCAATATCCAATAGTAACGAAACATGATTGTCACAAGGTGAAAGAATACCATTAACATGCTTGCAATCAAACCATAGGAAAGAGCAATTTGTCAACATGAAAGATGCAAAGCATGCAAAAGGTATCAGAGCTGGGTTCGATCTTGAACTCACGTGGGGGATGCTCTCTAGAGCTCTTTTTGTCAACTCGTGCTCAACCGAGGTTGACATGATCATGCGGGTACACTACACAAAACACAAAGGAAGAACGTGTGTGCATGGTAGAGAAACACATCATCCATCATGACGTATCTCTTCTTGTGCACATCACCATGAGTGCCAATCAAGTATGAAGTAGATGCATGGTGAATATGCAAGTGGCGAACATGCTTATCATGGCAATCATCAAAATCTCCAAAATTTGAGAAAGCTATGGGGGCCATCTCAATATAAACCATATGAGAATTATTGTTGCAAGGAAAACAAGTGAAAGGGCAATTATTCAACTTATGGCAAGCAACGGGAGAGATTGTAAAACATTCATGACAAAGCATGGTTCGAGGGGTACCATTGGTAACATCATTGCAAGCAAAACATTGGAAAGAGCAATTGTTCAACAAAGTGCAAGCAATGATATCATCAATGTAACGTTTAGAGCATGGCATGTCTATGGCAACATCATCACAATCAAATAATTTCACATGCTCAACAATATGCAAATTCAAAGTATCACATGGAAATATCAATGAAGCATATGTGATATCACAAATATCATCCATAGCATGCAAGTCATCACAAATCATCATGTCCACTAGTGGGATCATGGCATCATCAACCCTTATTTTTACCTTGTGCATACCTCTCATATGAAGTGGGTGTTGTGGTAGCATTGACCTCCATGTGGGCGACTTCTTCATCATGTATGGGGATGGCATCATCTTCATCCACCATGTACATCTTCTTGGTTGGAGGCATCATCATCTCCAAGCTTAGCGCTTCTTGATCCATGGAACCTAGCCAATCATGAGAAAACACACTAAAGGTAGAGGGTAAGTCGTTAGAAATCAAAGTGGTCTCACATGACCTATCAACTACCACTCTCAACTCACTAGGTGTATCACTCATGGCCTCAAAGTGGAAGCACTCAATCTCACA
>CAJUXJ010000058.1:38913-168060 GCA_910589775.1 Avena eriantha
CAATCTCATATTCATATCTTGGAGATTCTTGTCAATGGCATCTGTCGTGTTAGTAAACACACGTGTCAAGTGGGATTTCAAAGCCTCATATTCACGCCAATTAACAAGCTCCTCATCCTTCTTTTTCTGCATCACAACTTCATCATCACTAGAAGACATGATTAGTAGGTTAGTGCAAAAATCAAAATCTGTATGGTGGAAACTCTCACAACTCACTCACAACTAATAAGAAAGGAGATCTTACCGTTCCAAAGTGAATAGAGATGCTCTACCAAACGAAATCAAAGACTGATGCACTGATGTGATGAAGTGAATATCAAAGGTATAGAGAACGATCGCAGGGCACACAGGTTATGTAAGGTGGAGCTATAGGTATGGTACCCTATCTACACCGCACACAAGTCCTAGTGCTGATCGTACAAATACCCAAGAAACACACACAATGGAGATAAACCTGGCAAAGCAACTTATGAAAAGGAGTATTGCAATGCACAAGAGAGACGCTAGTAATAGCTCAAATAGAACAGGCACAAGATTGCTCAATCTACTAGTGCTATTATAAAACTAGTCCTCCAATCAACCTTGATATCTCCCTTTTGTTGTTTACTTTTGTATCTCTTTTCTTTTCTCTTTTTTTAACAACTTTTTTTTCTTTCTTTTTTTTTGATTTTTTCGACTATCTGACACAATGCAATACGTGATGGAAAAAATCTGAGCAATTAGGGGCCGGATATTCTGGTTTGTCGGGGGCCGGATAATCCGGTCTTCCTGGACGAAAAAATTTGCACTTCAAACCCTAATAGCAGCTTGTCGGAGCAAAGCAACTAGTCTCGTGGGTACGTTCCTAGGCACGGATGCTGTAGATAGGCTGTGTCTATGGTATGGAAACAAAGGTACGCTATGTGGACTCAGACAAACGAGGAAAACTTGTGGAACACGGTGATGGTTGACACGGCGGAAAACAAGATCAAACCCTAAACCTAGCCACAAACGAAAAACTAGACTCCTACGAGGAAAAACCTGCAGATCGGATCTACGAGAAGATACAATCAGCAACTAAAACTTGAAAACGATGCAATCTAGCCTATGGCAAATCTTTTTGTAAGGCTTTTTCTGTATAGGACAAAAACACTCTCTAATCTATGGATGGATTTGTGGATGCTTACCGAGGCAACACTGGAAATCTGATACCAAGATGATATGGGGTGGCCCGATCTTCTCAGTAAGCAGATGGCGGCGATGATGGTGGATGATAGATAACTAGCCTGTAGCTATGAACTCTTCCGCTCGATCCCTGATGCCAATGCAACAGCTCTCGAACCTTGTAGGATATTCACAACACCATGCTCTTGCGCACGCAGCCGTGGCCACGAACGGTAGTATGCAATCTACTAATTCCCAATGGAACAACAGATCACACTCAATTATAGTTGGTAGATTCGAACACAGGGTAATTCCAGAGGTTCTATGAAAGAAACAACTCCAAAATAGTTTTAACGTGGTCTAACCTAAACTAGACGGCGTTCCCAGGCTTATATGGCTGCCGGAACGTCCAAAAAACGCGCAACGAAAACGTGTCTGATACAGTCAGATCCGTCCGGATCTGATGGAGACTTTTAGGGCCGGATTATCCGGTCTATATGGGCTAGATTATCCAGGGGAAAAGTCCGGTCAAATATCCGCCCCGACACAGAACATCGCGCCGACGTCCTTAGTAGGATCTCCAAAGCAGGGCTGGATTATCCGGGGTGTGGGGGCCGGATTATCCGGGGTCTTTTTAGACGTGAAAGTACTCATTGGAAAGATCTTGGAATTATCTATCCAACAAGTGCTTATTTGCTTGATTTGGAGTTCGTATGAGGAATCCACGTCCGTTTCAATTTCAGGACTTCTGTCTGTCCGAATTGAACGTTTCTTCTCTTTGATGATCTCCCTTGCTTGTATTGCGCCTTCGTCCCGCTCCTCCCTCGCGCATCCTTGGGTGATCATCATGTTGGGCTTCTCTTGTAGCCCTTCTCCTCCTCGCGCCATGCTTGTTTCTCCAACAAACCTGATCATACATAAATGCATAGACTTAGGCAGTATAAAGTTCTCATCAATCAAAGTACCAGATTTGTTTAGGAGTAAATTCACCTGTTGTTCAAGTAGCTTAACACGAGCTCTTGTAATAGGTCCAATTCTAATCTCATTGGACTGATCCTTTCTTGCAACAGTTGTAGCATCTTCAGTAGTCATTGGGGTAGGTGTAATTGTAGGGATGTCCTCATCATTAAGCCCAAAGTATCTCCTGGAAAGGAATCCATCCTCGCAGGCAAAAACTTTCTCCGTAGACTGTTTGGTGATATCCGTGCACTGTTTTAGGAAATTTGGAACAAAACGGACTGCACCAAAAAAATGGAAGCCGATGATACAGATCAAGCCGATGATCCTATAGTTTTGTCATGATCTTTCCCAGCGAGTAACCCGAATAATAATTTTTCCATTAACGATATGTAATGATAAGTCTAAGGTTGTGTCAAATATTGTTGCTATGTTATTGAGTCTGAGTCTAGGTTAGGTTCGAGTCCATTGTGTGTTCGGTTTGGGTCTATCCAACCGACTAGTTGCAAGCCTCCTATATAAACGAGCCATCCACCTAGGGTTTAGGGGAGTTCAGTTGTTTAGTCTATAAACTATATTGTGTTCCACCGTGTATCATCCCTCCAGGGACGGTGATACCGTTTATCAGATTTATTACTGTGGAGGTTCTTGTGTTCATCAAGGATTGTTGTGCTCAGGTTTGAGGCATGGTGATCTTCATCATGCTACTTGCTGGATGAATTCCTCTTCTTCAGGTTGCGTTCATCGCACGATTAGGAGATTACCATCCGGGTTGACTCGCTGTGAAAGATCGGGACAAAACTCAAGGATCAACGCCGGTGATCCTTGAGTTTTGTCCCCGCGTTGATCCTTGAGTTTTGTCCCGATCTTTCACAGCGAGTCAACCTGGATGGTAATCTCCTAATCGTGCGATGAATGTAACCTGAAGAAGAGGAATTAATCCAGCAAGTAACATGATGAAGATCACCATGCCTCAAACCTGAGCACAACAATCCTTGATGAACACAAGAACCTCCGCAGTAATAATCTGATAAACGGTATCGCCGTCCCCGGAGGGATGATACACGGTGGAACAAAATATAGTTTATAGACTAAACAACTGAACTCCCCTAAACCCTAGGTGGATGGCTCGTTTATATAGGAGGCCTGCAACTAGTCGGTTGGATAGACCCAAACCGAACACACAATGGACTCGAACCTAACCTAGACTCAGACTCAATAACATAGCAACAATATTTTACACAACCTTAGACTTATCATTACATATCGTAGGTTGTCCTAGCGTGCCAATAATCAATGGGATGCGCCCGCATCACCTAGCTTGGTGGAGTCCTAAAATTAGGCTTCACCTCCTCCTTCATGCCCATATCATTGACGCTCCATGTTTTGGTGTGCTGGAGGAGACGCCTCGTGATGACCATGGTGTCGGTGTGGACGTTCATGACAATGATGACGAGGAGGATCTTGGAGAGCTTCACGTCGATGACGAGCTTGATTCTCCAAATTGGAGTCATCACTTGTTGTGTCAAGTATGTGTCGGGATCGATGGTGTTAGACTTGCGGTTGCAGTCGCGGTTCTTCTTGTGGTTGTGCTTGTTGGATCACTAGTGCCCTTGCGTGATGACGGTGTGCTTCTTGCCTTGCTTGTGGCCTTGAAGAGAAATCACCATCATAGCTTGACGTTGTAGCATGCCATGGGAAGGGTACATAGTTCGAACAAGTTCCATCTTCAACCACGGGGGCGTCATTGCTTCTTGGAGCACTTGGATGTAGATCTTGTTGTGGAGGTGCATGACGACACGAAGAACTTGAAGAGCTTGATGCACGCTAACGCGGTCTTGCCATTCCGTCGATGAGGCGTCGAAGATTGTCATTTGTTTCGATGACATAGCATTGGAGCGCTTCATTTTGGTGGCCGAAGTTGTGATGCATTGCTTGCATTTGCCTTTCAAGGCCACCGAAGCGGTCGTCGATGTTCTTGAACTCGGCTTGCGTCTCGCCAAATTGTTCATCTTGTCGCGTCTCAAGGGCTTAGCAACGATCACGGAACTCTTGACAGACGATGAAGTGACTTGCGTGCGTTATGTATGGTCCATGTTCTTCTTCTTGAGGAGGTGGTTGGCTCGACTCACTGTTCCTATCCATCATGCAAAGCACACAAGTATTGTATATGGAAGTGGAATATGGTGGTGTTAGCCTTGTACCTCACCTAGGGGATTGCACCAAACTAGAAACCACAAGTGAGAGCTATAAGCGTGCAAAGTGGAATCGCAAAGAAAACTCACACTAAAGAAAGAACTAACTCTCAAAAGCTTATTGGTGGTAGGTTAGGGTTGTGGAAAGCCAAAGAACCAACCAAAAGAAAAGGGATAGTCAAATGTGGGTAAAATCCAAACAAAACTCAAGTCAAAAGCGAAGATCAACAACTCAAAAGGGTGACGGGAACGTACGACTATATACACACACGTGGAGATTGTTGGGATTGACACGACTATGAATATGAGCAACAAAATGTCCTAACAAAGACTAAGCTCATTGTCGTGCCAATGCAAGGAGAGACCGTGGCTCGTTCGCAAAGAAGAAAAATGAGCAACGGATTTGTGCACTTGCCTTGGGCGTTCTTCTTTCTCTCTTGCTTACAAGCTTTGAGACTCTTTGGCAATGGGAGACTATTTTTGTTTTTCTTTTGGTTTGTATCTTTTTTTGCTCTCCCTTGATGCTACCAAGTCACACTTGCTATTGCTTTTACACTCTCACTATCCAAGGACAAGTGCACAATGCTTAAGCAAACACAAGATGAGCCACTCTCGTGGGATAGGTACACACAAAGGAAGATAGGGGTTAACAAGGTGACGCAAGTTACACCTTCGTTGGTGATGATGAACTTGGCGTCGGTGGTGTGGGATGATGTTCGTGGGTCATGGTGTTGATGAGCGCGGGGGATGTCGATGCGGAAGCTTGTTGTTAGTTGACGACACGCACACGGGCACAAACAAACAAGAGGAAATTAGCCAATGCAAGATAAGAGGCAAAACTATCAAAATCAGGCGTCAGGAACGGAGACTCCGGGGTCTCAGGCCGGAAACTTTGTTCTAGGCCGCAGACTCCGGTGTGGACAGGCCGGAAACTCCGGTGTAGGCCGGAGACTCCAGTTTGTAGGCCGGAAACTCCGGTCTAGAGTCAGATCATGAACTGCTCGTGTTCTTGAGCGGAAATCCACGCCTTGGGGCCTCAAATCCGCGAAAATTTGGCCAAATTGGGCTGGGAAAACGCAGGATAAAGCTGGACCAACTCCTAAGACAAGGTTTGGTCGGATCAAAACCATAAATAACACTCCAAATCAAGAGATCGATCCAAAGGCAAATATGGGCTGTTTTTTTGGGGATTTTCGAATTTTGGGTGGATAGAAGAAAATTTTGTGTGGGAAATCGTGAGCAACGAAGCTCTTCATACCAATATGTTGAGGGCAAACCTCTAGGGTGGCCCGACCTTTCACGATTCCCTTTCCAATCGAGAATGGAAGGATGAACACGATGAACACATGCACAAAGAACGCGATGAACACACACACACACACGCAAAACCACGATACACACCAATAGCTCACGCTGGTGGTGACTGGTCCGACGCAATCCCTAGGATCGGCGTTGGGCGGAGGACTCTCTCTCGAACCGGCACGATGAGATGGGAGACTCGGTGAGATCTTGACATCTAGGAAAATGGATTCTGATGCCTAGGCCTTGTACAACGCGGAGGCACGATGCAAACTCCAACGAGGTTTGTGATATTGGTGCTCCTTGGTCAAGGAGCATAAGGCAAGAATTAGATAGATCCACAAGGGGTTTCCACTAATTCCAATATCATGCCTAGGGTTTACAATAGAGGTGGGGGACTATATATAGGCCAGCCACACAGTCAGGGGTACTTTAGGAATAAAAGACAAGTTCTGGACGGACTAAGGGGTACATGGGCCAAAGGCCCAAAGGCCTTTTACATGCCTGGCAACGGTCAGTCCAGAGACTCCGGTGTGGTGGACCGAAGACTCTGGTTTGGGCCGGAGATTTCGGCCGGTCTCCGGTCCAGCCTCCGGAGGGGCAAACAGATTGTCCTCGAGCTCGATTCTAGGGTCAGACCGGAGGTGGGGCCGAAGACTCCGGTGTCTTCAGGCCGGAGACTTTGGGGGACAGGAGACTCCGGTGTGCGCAAACCGGAGACTCCGATCTGAACAACTCCAACGGCTTCTGCTTCATGCCCTGCTCCTTGTTTTCCATCCTTGGGTTATTATGGGGTAACCCCGTGGGTGGCCCGATCTTCACGGATCTCGTGGTCAAATCGATGGGAAAGCGAGGGGAAAGGGAGAAGGTAGCGGAAGCGGACACACACCTCGTGAAGAGCACGATGAACACACGCAAAACTCACATGATACAAGGCCGATTGCTCCCGCCGGTGGCCACCGGTCCGATAGAATCCTCGCAAGGAAAGATCGGTCAACGTGCTCCCTCAATCCCAAGCGGAGGGGAAGAACACCTTGGAGAGGGTCTTGACATCTTGGCAAAGGGACACCGATGCCAAGGCCTTGTACAACAAGGGAGACGCGATGCAAACTCCAACGAGGTTGTGACGATAGTCGATCCCCTTTGGTTGAAGGGGATGAGGCAAAACTAGAGATTCCACAAAGGGGTTTTTCTTTAGTCTATCACCTATGCCTAAGGGATACATGAGGGTGGGGGCTCTCTTTATAGGTCAGCCACTAGAATGTGGGTAGTTTAGGCAAAGGGGTAAGTAAAGGGAATATTCCAGGGCATCAAACCTAGATCCGTGCGCAGACGGGTGATTCTGGCAATAAGTCCGGTGGCGCCGGATCTGGCGCCGGGATTTCCGGCGGCCGCCGATATTTCTGGTCGGCACCGGTTCGGTGTTCTGCATGCGTTTCTGGTGGGCGCCGGTCTGGTCTGGCGGTCGCCAGTTCGGTCGGCACGGGGTCTGGTCCGCCGGAGCTGGCTCTGAGAATTCCGATGGTGGATCTGATTGCGCTGGATGGTACACCGGTTTGGCTCTGACTCTTCCTTCTCCTCTTCCAAGCCTCCGTCTTGTCGGGCGTGAGTACTCGGGCTTCCTCCCCTATCTCCGTACTTGGCGGTGTGAACCTATCATGGTCATATGACGAAGTATGAAGTAGTATACCATTCAATAGGGTAGGAATTGGGCTCGCATAGAGGAACGGCTTCACCTTTGGAGTCCATGACGGCTTGGCATAAGTTGAAGACCTTGATGTGGAAACGACGTAGCTCGGGCTACATCATCTCCCCCATTCAAAAAGAGTCGTCCTCGACTCTACATGCTCATCACAAAGTAGAAGAGGTCGAGAGACCTTCTTGATCCTGGGGTTCACCATATAGTCGTCCTCGGGAAGATTGAATTGACAACACCTCAATGTTCCTTCACCTTCCATGAAGCCTACAAAGCACAACAGAAAATCGAAGCAACACTGAAAGCGTAGCCAATTCATAAAGATTATAGCATGAGTCCTCAAGTAGAGTGAAGTCACCTTAGGATGTAGAGATAGCTTGGTGAGGAGCAGCCATAGGTAACTCTCTACGGTTCGTCTTGTCAACTCTTTGTCCATAGAGGTTTACGCGGAAGCAATTGTACCTTCACACAACAAAGACCAAGCAACATATGTTTGTGTGTGATAGAGGAGCATGTGATTTGTGGCATGTCCATTCTTGTTCACAACACTATTAGCACAACTCAAGTATAGCAAACGGAATGCATATGCAAGGTCAAAGTGCATGGGAATTGTTTGAACATCATCCAAATGTGGGAACTCAAAAACTCCATATAACATCTTAGTGTGGCGATCAAAGCAATTGACTAAAATATTGATCAACATCTTTGATGCAAAGCTAGGAGAATTCGGCAAAAACACATGAGGAAAAATATCCAAAGCAACAACATTATGTGTGCAAAGCAACCATAGGAAAGAGAAATTGTTTGATATGTTGGATGCCACACACAAATCATCAAAAACCAATATCATGTGGGTATGAGTACCGCAAGCGGAAGCAAAAACAACATGATTGCTAACAAACCAAATGAAAGAGCAAGTGATCCTTATGTTTGTTGCAACAACAATACGAGAGACTTGGAAGCTCTCGTGACAATACATGCTCATAATGGCAATATGGTTGCACACAAAACATCGTGAAGAGCAATTGTTCAATATTTTTGTTGTAACACACAAAGCATTAATATCCAAGAGCAACGAAACATGATTGTCACAAGGTGAAAGAATACCATTAACATGCCTGCAATCAAACCATAGGAAAGAGCAATTTGTCAACATGAAAGATGCATAGCATGCAAAAGGTATCAGAGCTGGGTTCGATCTTGAACTCACGTGGGGGATGCTCTCTAGAGCTCTTTTTGTCAACTCGTGCTCAACCGAGGTTGACATTCTTGTGCAGGTACCTACACACATGAAACACAAAAGGAAGAATGTGTGTGCATGGTAGAGAAACACATCATCCATCATGACGTATCTCTTCTTGTGCACATCACCATGAGTGTCAATCAAGTATGAAATAGATGCATGGTGAGTATGCAAGTGGGGAACATGCTTATCATGGCATTTACCAAAATCTCCAAAATTTGAGAAAGCTATGGGGGCCATCTCACTATAAACCATATTAGAATTATTGTTGCAAGCAAAACAAGTGAAAGAGCAATTATTCAACTTATTGCAAACAATGGGAGAGATGGTAAAACATTCATGACAAAGCATGGTTCGAGGGGTACCATTGGTAACATCATTGCAAGCAAAACATTGGAAAGAGCAATGGTTCAACAAAGTGCAAGCAATGATATCATCAACGTAACGTTTAGAGCATGGCATGTCTATGGGAACATCATCACAATCAAATAATTTCACATTCTCAACATTGTGCAAAGGCAAAGTATTGCATGGAAATACCAATGAGTCATATGTGATATCACAAACATCATCCATAGCATGCCAGCCATCACAAATCATCATGTCCAATAGTGGGATCATGGCATCATCAACACCCGTATTCTTACCTTGTTCATACCTCTCATATGATGTGGGTGTTGTGGTAGCATTGGCCTCCATGTGGGCGACTTCTTCATCATGTATGGGGATGGCATCATCTTCATCCACCATGTACATCTTCTTGGTTGGAGGTATCATCATCTCCAAGCTTGGCGCTTCTTTATCCATGGAACCTAGCACATCATGGGATAACACACCAGAGGTAGATGGTAAGTCGTTAGAAATCAAAGTGGTCTCACATGACCTATCAACTACCACTCTCAACTCACTCGGTGTATCACTCATGCCCTCCAAGTGGAAGCACTCAATCTCACGTATGGTGGAGTCACTCATCTCACTCTTGTTTTCACTCAAGTGGGCTAAGTGGCTCTCATACTCACATGGGATTGGTACCACATCATCACTCAAGCATGTAGGGATAGGCTTGGTTCTCTCAACTCCATGCGCCTCCTTTGGTGAAGGGAAAGTCCCATGCTCACCATTCTCGACCTTGTCATCACCATCTTGCACCTTGGCTTGTGTAGTCCTCTTGACGTACTCGTCCAACTTGGCCAAGTAGAGGTCTTCTTCTTCCTCATCCATGAAGGTGCATGCGTCATCTAGGACGTCAAGTTTTGGCATTGAAGCTTGATGGCGTGGATGAGAGCATGCTCGTGGTGCTATTTTGGTGGTGGCACGAGTAGTAGAAGGTGCCTTATGAGGGTGTCGATGGAGGTCATTGGCGTGCCTTGCCAAAGGTTGATGTAGATGGCGCACTTGGTCATCCACATGACGCTCGCCACGATGCTTCTTGTCCTTGGCACTCTTCTCTTTATGGTGGTGCCTTCTTGAGCTTGGTTGAGCATTATGGATGGTGCTCAACATGTATTCTCCGTCTTCATGGCGAAGATACCTTGAACGACGTCTTGTATCCTCTTGATGTTGGTGATGATCTCTAGAGGATGTATGTCGATGAAGAATTCTTGTTTCGTGGCGCCTCTTTTGGAAGATGATGTTGGGGCGCCACTCTTCTTATAGGTGGTGGCACTTGTTTCCTTGGAGGTTGTTGCACTTGACGCCTTCGAGGTTGTGGTTCTTGGCGCCTTGGAGATGGTGGTGCTTGGTGCCTTGAGATAGTGGCGCTTGATGGCTTGGAGGTAATGGCGCTCGTCGCCTTGGAGATGGTGGTGCATGACGCCATGTAGGTGTCCACGCTTGATGCCTTGGAGGTGGATCATCGAAGTAGGTGGTGCCCTTTGGTGTGGCATGCTTGGCCTTGAAGGTCATGGTTTCTTGATGATGCGTCTCCGCTAGCTTGGCGTAGTAGTCCTCCATTTCCAAGTGGTGGAGGTATTCTTCATGGCTCATGGAAGAGCCCTCGAAGTTGGTGATGCTCACCATGTCCTCCATGCTTGGTGAGGCGTCGTCGTTGTAGCACTCAAAGTCGTCCATGCTTGGAGAGTCGTTGTTGATGTAGAACTCCATATCACCCAAGCATGTGGAGCCATTGTCGTTGTAGTGCTCCATGTACTCCATGCATGAGGAGCCATTGTCGATGTGGAGCTCCAATTTCTCCATGCTTGAGGAGCCATAGTTGATGACGTGCTCCATGTCTTCCATGCATGTGGAGTCATCATAGGTGCAATGCTCCAGGTCCTCAAAGCATGTGGAGCCAATGTCGGTGTAGTGCTCCATCATGTCCTCTATACTTGTGGAGTCGTAGTCGTGGTGGCTCATCATGGATTCTTCATATATAACATCCTCGGTTTCGGACTCCCTAGACATGATTCACAAGACCAAGTGGTGTATATGGAAGTGGTAGGGGGGTTAGGGATGCAACGTCAAACCTTACTTTACCTTGGAAGATAGTATCGTGCAAGTGACAACACTTGATGATATGGGGTGGCCCGATCTTCTCAGTAAGCGGATGGCGATGATGATGGTGGATGATAGATAACTAGTGCGTAGCTATGATCTCTCCCGCTCGATCCCTGATGCCAGCGCAACAGATCTCGAACCTTGTAGGATATTCACAACACCACACTCTTGCGCACACAGCCGTGACCACGAACGGTAGTATGCAATCTACTAATTCCCAATGGAACAACAGATCACACTCAATTATAGTTGGCAGATTCGAACACAGGGTAATTCCAGAGGTTCTATGAAAGAAACAGCTCCAAAGTATTTTAACGTGGTCTTAACCCTAACTTGTGACGGCTACGGAGGTTTATATGAGGGCTGGGGCGTCCTCCCCTCTAAACGGGCCTAAAAACAGCCATAACTTGGCCCAAACTGGCTCGGTTCAACTCAAACTGATACATACCGACCCATATATGGGTTCGGCCTTATTGGCACGCAGTCCAAACGTCGTGGAACACCTCAAACATGTAATTCTTGGTGCGCCATCTCTCTCTCTTGCTCATACGTGATTTCCTCATTGCCTCCTAGTGCGCATGCCTCCCGCTCCTCCCTCGCGCACTTGTTGATATTGGAAATCAGCGCTTGTTCTTCTTGCTGCAACTCGCCTCCTCCTCCTCGCGCAATGCTTGTGTTATCAATAAACCTGATCATACAAAGATGCATAGACTTAGGTAGTATAAAGTTCTCATTAAATAAAACATCAGGTTCAATTAGGAATAAATTCACCTTATAGTCATTATTGATTTGACTCAATATTTCCTTCTAGTTCAGGCAGTCAGAATCATCATAATCCATGTATATATCCTCATCATCCTCCCTTTCTTCATGAAAAGCCGTCCTCGGCTTTGGGTAAGTTGAAAGTGGGAGAAACAAAAAGAACAACGTGTACGCAAAGTATATGTATATATAACATGTTGTATTATTGTTGTTCACATGAAAAGTATGTCCAGTATACATCAAGCAACTTAAATGACAGGTATAAGTGAAGTACAAAGAATCATGATCATGGTGAAAAACAACTAAATAGATAGTCATGTTCTTCAATATTAAATTCAGTTTTCTCAAAGAAGATCTATGATCAAATTTGTGAACAAGATCAAACCAATTCAATATGTCTGAAAACCAAATTGAATCATGACATGTTTCAACTGCGCTACTCTGATTATTATGAACATGATCATGTTGTCCAGTATGTAAAATGCAACTCAATTTGCAAATATCAAGGAAGTCTAAAGTAGTAACAAAACTAGACAAAGACTTTTGGGACAAACATAGTGAATATGAAAACTTGGGTCCTATTCTAGCAAGATTAGAACAATCCAACATAGGTAAAATTACTTGTGTTGGTTGCAATATATCAACTAGACCAGAATGTATTTCCATAATATCTGGAACACGAGCTATTGTCCCATAGCAAATATTTTGTGATGTATGGCTGAAAATAGCATGTTTTAATTCAGCGATTCTATCACAAGTAATGCATATGTGATCCACAAGAAAATTTTCATGCATGCTATATTCACCAATCAGATTGAAAGTGAAACAAGGAGAATATGTGCTAGAATTCAGAAATGAAATTTCAGAAATCTTATCCATAGCACAACTCATACTCATAGGTTCATTTAGCATGATGGAATACACAATATCAGCAGGTGGTATTCGAGCAAGTATTTCCTTATGTGTTATCAGTACCACATGATAAAAATTTGAATTTGGTAAACTATCACATGGTGCTGAAACAGTAGTGCAAGGCAAATCACAAGGAGGCTTCAGTAAAGGAATAGACTCACAATATGTCGTACATGTTGGCTGAAGCTCCAAAACAGTACCAATGTCATCAACAATCTCCCCAGTTGTAGTAGGTACTAAAACATCCGCCGCAAGTGACAATGCACAGTCCGACGATGTAGGTTGTAAAATAGATTGCTCCCTTTCTTCAAAAACAACCTGCATAGCACAAGAAACAATACCAGGAGTAGAGATGATTACATTAGTAGAAATATCCTCACATGTATTAGCATCTACTGCACTGATGTTTTCTTTTTCTCTCATACTCTTAGAATGGATGCTCTCAACCTCACGTTTAGTGGAATCACACAGCTCACTTTTGATAACACTCTCACTCAGCTTGGCTATGTGGCTCTCATTTTCACATGGGTTGTAATGCACACCGTGTTCAAGATGACAAATAATAGAATTGTCACCGTTCATCATGACCTTGTACTTAGCAGACAAACTGAACTCTTTTGTCCTCTCCTTGCGAAGAAGATGATACTCATGAAATTTGTCGGCTGAAATCCTGAGCATAACACGCCTCTTCATGTTCCATTTGAAAGAAATCCTTCCAACAACATGACATATTTGAGCGTCAAACCTTCTGCTCCAAGGTTCTCCCAATAGTATGTGACAAGAATCAAGTGGTATAGGAGATACATGACAGCGCACAATCTCAGTATGCTCTTTAAAAGTCATATGAACATCAACGGTGTGTGAAATCAGCAATGTGCCATATGATGAATGCAAGAGATATGGCACCGCACGGGCACATGTGGGTAGCTGCAACTTTTGTACAACTTCAACGCTGATCAAATTAATAGTAGAGTTACTATCAATGGTAATGGAAGCACATCGCTCACCAATCATCACACTATGGTGGAAAAGACCATCACCATCAAAAATACCGCGCTCTTCCTTCCAAAAAGTTCCACTACAACGCCAATTGTCGATGAATTTGTAACTATACGTCTCCACATTATTTGTAACATCACCTGCCTCCATTTTCTGCATCACATCAACACTACTAGAAGACATGATTAGTACATTAGTGCACAAATCAAAATCAGTATGGTGGAAACTCTCACAACTCACTCACAACTAATAAGAAAGGAGATCTTACAAATATGTGAATATCAACTACGAAGATGATATGGGGTGGCCCGATCTTCTCAGTAAGAGGATGGCGATGATGATGGTGGATGATAGATAACTAGTGCGTAGCTATGATCTCTCCCGCTTGATCCCTGATGCCAGCGTAACAGATCTCGAACCTTGTAGGATATTCACAACACCACACTTTGCGCACGCAACCGTGACCACGAACGGTAGTATGAAATCTACTAATTTCCAATGGAACAACAGATCACACTCAATTATAGTTGGCAGATTCGAACACAGGGTAATTCCAGAGGTTTTATGAAAGAAACAACTCCAAAATATTTTAACGTGGTCTTAACCCTAACTTGTGACGGCTACGGAGGTTTATATGAGGGCTGGCGTGTCCTCCCCTCTAAACGGGCCTAAAAACAGCCATAACTTGGCCCAAACTGGCTCGGTTCGACTCAAACTGATACATACCGACCCATATATGGGTTCGGCCTTATTGCCACGCAGTCCAAACGTCGTGGAACACCTCAAACATGTAATTCTTGGTGCGCCATCTCTCTCTCTCTTGCTCATACGTGATTTCCTCATTGCCTCCTAGTGCGCATGCCTCCCGCTCCTCCCTCGCGCACTTGTTGATATTGGAAATCAGCGCTTGTCCTTCTTGCTGCAACTCTCCTCCTCCTCCTCGCGCAATGCTTGTGTTATCAATAAACCTGATCATACAAAGATGCATAGACTTAGGTAGTATAAAGTTCTCATTAAATAAAACATCAGGTTCAATTAGGAATAAATTCACCTGATAGTCATTATTGATTTGACTCAATATTTCCTTCCAGTTCAGGCAGTCAGAATCATCATAATCCATGTATATATCCTCATCACTTGAGAGCAATAAAAACCAAGCAAAGTGAAGTTCACGCGGAACACCAAAACCAACTAACCAATAAAAATAGACACACACAAAGCTTATGGTGGATAGGTATGGAAGGTGGCGTGTCCAAGAACCAATCCGAAATCAAGATGTTGTAATGGCAAGTAAAGAACCACGATGATCACAAAGCAAAACAAGTCAATCCACAAGATAGGAATTATGTATAAGGAAACACACACGGTGGGATAAATGGGACTTGTGCGACGGAGAAAGTGAGCTAAGAACCAAATGATTACCTAGCGAAGACTATAAGCTCGTGTCGCACAAGTGCAAGGAGAGACGCTAGTTCGATTGCAATAAATTGGTGGGCTACAAGATATGCACAATAAGTACCACCTATTTGATGTTCATCGAGCTTGCGCTTCCTATTCTATGAGGCACTTGTTTGTTTCTCTTTTTCTTCTTTTTCTTTTTCTATTTTTTTCTTCTTCTTTTCTTTTTCACTTGCCCCTTCCTTGTGCCAACAACTATACAAGATAACTATATGAGATAGCGCGCTCACAACCTTTGCTCGGGAATCTACAAGGTATCAAATGTGCATAGCCCAAGCAATCATTGGAGGAACTAATCTCAATAGGTGTTTTCTGAATGCAAAGATAGTGTGGCTCACACAGGGATGCAAGTGGGGAGAAGTCGCGGAATGTATATACCTTTCCTCGCCGATCTTCACCCTTTATTGGTGGATTCCGCCTTGCTCACGAAATTGGATGGAGTATATAGCATGAACCACAAATATGATGATGTAGAGCTCCGTCTCCTCTTCAAAACGAGCTAAATACTACCAAAACCCGAGTTCGTTTTGCACAAGTTATGCTCAAAACATTGCGGGGCTGAATCTGTTGGCGGCCAAATCGGCGGACCGGAATTCGCGCCGAAATTTCCGACGGTTGGACCAGTTTTACAGGAATTCTGACCAGAAATTCCGGCGGCTGAATCTGTCCGCCAGACCTGGCGCCGGAACGCGTTCGGGACGCAAAAATCCGCGATTTCTGCGGAAAAACTCGAGGAAAAACTTCAGATCTGAGGGGTAAATGATGGAATTAGGCCATGGGAATGCGGGGGAAGGTCGATCAACAAGTTTAGCAAGTAACCCATGGATCAAAACCTACCAAAACACACTCAAATCACATATCGATCCAAAACACGAATTGGAGCTATTTTTGGTGGAAAATTTCGAATTTATGGGGAAAAGACCAAATCAATGAGGAGACCAAATTGATGAGGAATCCGTGGCAACCAAAAGCTGCTGATACCAGATGTTATGGGGTAACCCCGTGGGTGGCCTGATCTTCACGGATCTCGTGGTCAAATCGATGGGAAAGCGAGGGGAAATAGAGAAGGTAGCGGAAGCGGACGCACACCTCGTGAAGAACATGATGAACATACGCAAAACTCACACGATACAAGGCCGATTGCTCCCGCCGGTGGCCACCGGTCCGATAGAATCCTCGCAAGGAAAGATCGGGCAATGTGCTCCCTCAATCCCAAGCGGAGGGGGAAGAACACCTTGGAGAGGGTCTTGACGTCTTGGAAAAGGGACACCGATGCCAAGGCCTTGTACAATGAGGGAGGCGCGATGCAAACTCCAACGAGGTGGTGACGATAGTCGATCCCCTTTGGTTGAAGGGGATGAGGCAAAACTAGAGATTCCACAAAGGAGGTTTTCTTTAGTCTATCATCTATGCCTACGGGATACATGAGGGGTGGGGGCTCTATTTATAGGCCAACCACTAGAATGTGGGTAGTTTAGGCAAAAGGGTAAGTAAAGGGAATATTCCAGGGCATCAAACCCAGATCCGTGTGCAGACGGGTGATTTCGGCAATAAGTCCGGTGGCGCCGGATCTGAGGCCGGATTTTCCGGCGGCCGCCGATATTTCCGGTCGGCGCCAGTTCGGTGTTCTGCATGCATTTCTGGTGGGCGTCGGTCTGGTCCGGCGGTCGCCGGATCGGTCGGCATGGGGTCCAGTTTGTCGGAGCTGGCGCCGAGAATTCCGGCGATGGATCCGGTTGCGCCGGATGGTACGCCGGTTTGGCTCTGACTCTTCCATCTCCTCTTCCAAGCCTCTGTCTTGTCGGGCGTGAGTCCTTCAGGTTCCTCCCCTATCTCCGTACTTGGCGGTGTGAACCTACCATGGTCATATGACGAAGTATGAAGTAGTATACCATTCAATGGGGTCAGAATTGGGCTCGCATAAAGGAACAGATTCACCTTTGGAGTCCATGACAGCTTGGCATAAGTTGGAGACATTGATGTGGCAACGACGTAGGTCGGGCTACATCATGGGTGCTTGGTGATGTGTTGGAGCTTCGTACCTGATGATGCATAGAGTAGTTGCATGAAGTAGCACACCATCCAAGGATGTATCAAATTGGCAAGAGGAGAGGAGCGAGTTCACCTTAACTTTTAGGAGTTTGGCTCGGGCGCGAGTCATGGGTCCATTTGGGGGACTTGTTGGTGTAGATGTAGGAGCGTCCGTAGGACGGGCTGCATCATGTGGTATAGGTATTGGTGGCATTTTGATGCAAGAGGGTCGCCCTATAGCTTATTTTTCTGAGAAATTGACTGGTGCTCGTTTTAATTATCCTATGATAAATAATTGTATGCACTTGTTAGAGTACTTGAGGTTTGACAACATTATGTGTGGCCAAAGGAATTTATCATACATTGTGATCATGAAGCATTGAAATATTTGAAAGCTCAAGCAAACTTGCATAGACGATTAGCTAAATGGATTGAGTTTATCGAGTCTTTTCCTTACATCATTAAATATAAGAAGGGGAAAGAGAATGTTGTTGCTGATGCTCTATCTAGGAAGAACATGCTATTAACTAGTCTTGATGTTAAAATTCCTGGATTAGAGGCTATTTGTGCACTTAGTAATGCATGGGATAAGTATCATATACATGATGGCTATTTGTTTCGAGCTAACAAACTATGTATTCCAGAATTGTCATTGCGTTTGTTTTTAGTGCAGGAATCACGTGCTGGTGGTTTGATGGGTCACTTTGGGCGTGAGAAGACGTTGCTCATGCTTGCTGATCACTTTTATTGGCCGAAGATGAGGCGTGATATGTACAGATTTGTGAGCTGATGTATTACATGCCACAAGTCGAAATCTAAGCTGAAGCCTCACGGTTTGTATACACCTCTCTCTGCACCTACTACTCCATGGGAAGACATTAGTATGGATTTTGTGCTAGGTCTACCTAAAACTCAGAGAGGTCATGATTTTATATTTGTGGTAGTGGATAGGTTCTCTAAGATGGCTCATTTTATTGCCTGCCACAAAAGCGATGATGCGTCGCATGTTGCTAATCTGGTTTTCAGGGACATCGTGAGATTACATGGAGTACCTAAGACGATTGTTTCTGACTGTGATGTGAAGTTCATGAGCTACTTTTGGAAGACCTTATGGGGGAAGCTAGGCATGAAGCTGCTGTTCAGTACTACATGTCATCCCCAAACAGATGGTCAAACGAAGGTGGTGAATCGAACATTGTCACAGCTACTAAGGACTATGATAAAGAAGAATCTACGGGAATGGGAAGAGTGTTTGCCACATGTTGAGTTTGCCTACAACAGGGCTGTGCATTCAACTACTCAGCTTTGTCCTTTTGAGGTGGTATATGGCTTCAAGCCATTGACGCCACTTGATATGTTCCCTCTGCCATTACATGAGAGAGTTGATATGGAGGCATCAAAACGTTCTAATTATGTGAAGAAAATTCATGAGAAGACTAGAGAGTCTATTGAGAAGAAAGGCAACTACATTGCTACTGCAAGGAATCAAGCAATGAAGGAAGTGTTGTTCAAGCCTGGAGACATGGTTTGGGTGCATCTGCGCAAGGACAAATTTCCACTACTTCGCAAGTCCAAGTTGAAGCCACGTGGTGCTGGTCCTTACAAGGTGTTAGCCAAAATTAATGATAATGCCTATTTGGTTGATATACCTATTGGGGAGTTTGGTGGAGTTAGCAACAGTTTCAACGTTGCTGATTTGTCACCAAATGCTAGAGAAGAACTTGGAGCGTCGAGGTCGACGCCTTTTGAAGGGAGGGGAGATGATGAGGACATCCCTACAATTACACCTACCCCAGTTGCTAATGATGATGTTCCAATTGCTGTAAAGAAAGATCAATCCAATGAGATAAGGATTGGACCAATTACA
Organism: Avena eriantha; assembly: GCA_910589775.1. NCBI lineage: Eukaryota > Viridiplantae > Streptophyta > Magnoliopsida > Poales > Poaceae > Avena > Avena eriantha. The sequence continues at coordinate 57,972 of CAJUXJ010000058.1, forward strand.
AGAGCAAGTGCTAAGATGCTAGAACAACAGGTGAACTTGTTTCTTAATGAACCTGGTCTTTTAGTTAATGATAATTTTATACTACCAAAGTCTTTGAATTATTGTATGATCAGGTACTTGGGAGAAGAAGGCGTAGCAAGGAGCGAGGAGCTAATGGAACATGGCGTGTTGATCAATGAAGAATGCGTGAGGGAGGAGAGGGAGGAAGCACAAGGAGCTGTTCGAGATGGAGATCAACAAGTGGAGCAAGTTCTCTACCGTAGCAGAGAAAAGCATCAGTTCTCTGCCACGGCAGGAAAACCGAGTCCATCTCTGCCACGACAGGCTGCCGTGATAGAGAAAGCGACTAAAACTCTGCCATGGCAGAGTCAAGTGGCCGAACCCAAGTTGGGTCGGTTTGTATCCCTAGTTGGGTGGGACCAACTCGGTTTCCAACCTAGGCCGCCGCCTCCCAGACCATTAAATAGATGGGGACGCACTAGCTTTAGGTTTTAGACCACGTTAAAATTATTTTGGAGTTGTTTCTTTTATAGAACCTCTAGAATTACCCTGTGATCAAATTCTACCAATTGCAATTGAGTGTGATATGTTGTTCCATTGGGAATTAGTATATTGCAAACTACCGTTCGTGGTGGACGGCTGCGTGCGCAAGAGTGTGGTGTTGTGAATATCCTACAAGGTTCGAGAGCTGTTGCATTGGCATCAGGGATCGAGCGGGATAGACCATAGCTACGCACTAGTTATCAATCATCCACCATACCATCGACAAGAGCTTGTTGAGAAGACCGGGCCACCCCATATCACACACTCCCTCAAGGAAAAACGCCCCCAAGTGGCAAGTATACAAAGAATGCCCCGCGATTCAATGATGAATGCTACAAGTGTGGAGGCAAAGGACACAAGTTAGCTGATTGTGGAAACAAGAAGGTATTGTTCATCCATGACAATGGCGACGAAGAATACTTGAGTGAGGAAGAATTTGATGCTAGAGTCAAAGAGGCAATGACAATGCAACATGTGGAAGATGATGAAAACTCCTCATGTATGAACATGACGCAAGTCCATCGCTTGTTGTCACAAGGATCTTGACAACTCAAGCACAAGAGCAGGAAGATCAACGATCAAATATCTTCCAAACACGTGTCGGCATCAACGGGAAATCTATCAAGGTGATCATCAATGGAGGGAGTTGCCACAACCTTGCAACCACCAAGTTGTGTGAGAAGCTCAACCTCACCCTCCATCCTCACAAGCACCCCTACCATGTCCAATGGCAAAGTGACCAAGGGTCCATGAAGATCAAGCATACTGTCTCGGTAACTAATGTCTACGCACTTCTATTCTTGTAGACAGTTGTTGGGCCTCCAGGTGCAGAGGTTTGTAGAACATCAACAAGTTTCCCTTAAGTGGATTATCCAAGGTTTATCGAACTCAGGGAGGAAGTGGTCAAAGGTATTCCCTCTCAAGCAATCCTGCAATCAAGATACAAGAAGTCTCTTCTGTCCCCAACACACCCAATACACTTGTCAGGTGTATAGGTGCACTAGTTCGGCGAAGAGATAGTAAAATACAAGTGGTATGGATATAAGACAACGGTTCTAGAAAATAGCTTGATGGCGTGGAAGAGGCTAAAGGAAAACTGAAATAAAGATGGATGAAAGCAAACATGTAACAAATCTAGTTGCAAACGGTGTTTCAATGTTTAGAAACAAGGCCTAGGGATCATACTTTCACTAGCGAACACTCTCATATAAATATATTATCTTCATGATACTACTCTGAACTACTCTCCCGTTGGACACTCTAATCCATGGCAGGGCTATCACCTTGAGCACTAGATGGTTCCAACAAACACCACAATTTCATAGACATCCAACTCCAAATATAACTCATAACAAGTATTTGTAATCTCTAGCCTAAGTGCCACCATGGTGTGCACGCTGTCACTTTCACACACATGGGGAGAGCAGAGATCTATTAAAGCACTTGAGTAGCAAGGTAGATCTACTTGATTACAAAGCTCATGATCACAATATGATCATGCATAGAGAGAGATGAACACATAGCTACCGGTAGAGCCCTTAGCCTTGAGGAAGAACTACTCCCTCATCATCATGGGAATCAGCAACGGTGATGGAGATGGTGGCGGAGATCGATGGAGATGGCTCCGGGGGCACTTCCCCATCCCGGCTGGGTGCCGAAACAAAGACTTTATGTCCCCTGAATCTCCCCTTCGATGGCGGTGGCGCTGCAGAACTTTTCATGGATTTCTGATTGGCGACTTAGGGTTTTTGCATCGAGAGGCATCTTATAGGCGAAGAGGCAAGGTCGGTGGGCGGCCAGGGGCCCACACCATGCCCTACCGCGGCCACGGGGGACCCGCGCCTAAGGGTGGTGTGGCCACCCTGTGGCTCCTCTCCGTCTCGTCTTCTGGCTCTGTGAGTCTTCCGGTATAATATCAACTTTGGCTTTTGTCCGGTCCAATTCCGAGAATATTCATTTTCTGACTTTCTTGGAACCAAAAACAGCAGAAAACAGGAACTGGCACTATGGCATCTTGTTAATAGGCTAGTCCCAGAAAGTGTGTAAAAGTACTCCAAAGTGTGGACAAAACATAACAAAGTAGATAAAACCAAGCATGGAACATCAAAAATTATGGATACATTAGCAACGTATCAACATCCCCTAGCTTAACTCCTGCTCGTCCTCGAGTAGGTAAGTGATAAAAAGAAAGAATAATTTGAAGTGACATGCACCATCATAAACTTGATCAAAGTATTTGTAAAACATGGATAGCCGGGATCATAGTACTTCAACATAGCATGAAAGATAAAGTTGTAACAATAAGGCATAGCGACTATGTTGCAACATGAAAAGGTACAAACAAAAGATTCATGAATAACAATGCTTTGCAAGACATTTGTTTGTTTCACATAAAGAAAACATAGCATAGTGGCATTCAGCTTGTCCCTCATAGAGTAGCAAACATAAATGCATAGGACACCTTCAAAGTTCATAAGAGTGACTAGATACAAATAGTTTAAGAACAAGCAATATCAAAGCTATGCATCAATCAACAAGTCTTGGGACAATGCACATAGAACTAAGAATGGCCACTATGCTCTCAAAGTAGGTGCATAAAGATAGAAGGTGGAGACTCAACATAAAAGTAAAAGAAGGGACTTCATAGAAGGAAGTAGAGATTCAAGTTTCATAAAGAGCTTCCAAAAATTATGGTACTTATAAGCTTTTAGCACTCATTGCCCCTATCATAAGCATCTTTAAGTGATTAAGGTTAAAGTGAACAAACTATGGAGTATATGCTTGCAAAAGTATAAGTTGGAAATCTCATGTCCCTTGAATACAAGGGCCGCTCCTCATGCTAATCAAGTTTAGTTACCGGTAAGTTCTTGTCATAGTAAGTATATGTGTATCATAGAGAACCGCCAATGGGGTACCCCTTGCCCGATGATACGAAAGAATCCCCATATCAAAATGACAAGGCAAGCAGACAACGAGCATCTCAGCAATCTTCTTATTTACCATGGGAAAATGGTGCCTTTTTCTCTCTTTCCTCTTTTCTCATATTTTTTTCTTTTTCTCTTTTTTTCTCAATAATTGACTCTTATTTATAAGAAGAATGCTTTATAGACAACACATTATGGTTACGCTGTAGGTTTCCACCATGACAACATGGATTAGACCGGCGGCCCAGGTGTTTCTCTAACACATATACATAACTCCCTGGACTTACAAGCTCCCCTTTCATTTCACACCTACGACATCCATAGACAAAATGTTGAGGGCAAACCTCTAGGGTGGCCCGATCTTTCACGATTCCCTTTCAAATCGAGGGTGGAGTGCGGGGGAAGGAGGAAAGGATGAACACGACGAACACACACACGAAGAACGCAATGAACACACACACGCAAAACCACGATAAACACCAATAGGTCACGCCGGCGGTGACCGGTCCGGCGCAATCCCTAGGATCGGCGCCGGGCGGAGGACTCTCTCTCGATCCGGCACGGTGAGATGGGAGACTCGGTGAGATCTTGACGTCTAGGCAAAGGGACTCCAATGCCTAGGCCTTGTACAACGCGGAGGCACGATGCAAACTCCAACGAGGTTTGGGGATATTGGTGCTCCTTAGTTAAAGAGCATGAGGAAAGAATTAGATAGATCCACACAGGGGTTTCCACTAATTCCAATATCATGACTAGGGTTTACAATGGAGGTGGGGGTCTATATATAGGCCAGCCACTTAAACATGGGTACTTTAGGAATAAAAGACAAGTTCTGGACAGACTAAGGGGTACATGGGCCAAAGGCCCAAAGGCCTTTTCATGCCTGCCGACCGTCGGACCGGAGACTCCGGTGTGGTGGACCGGAGACTCCGGTCTAGGCCGGAGATTCTGGTGTAGCCTCCGGACCAGCCTCCGGAGGGGCCTTCAGATTGTCCTAGGGCCTGGTGCAGGGGGTCAGACCGGAGAGAGGGCCGGAGTCTCCGGTGTCTTCAGGCCGGAGACTTTGGCAGGCCGGAGACTCCAGTGTGTGTAGACCGGAGACTCTGGTCTGAGCAGCTCTAGCGGTGTTTGCTTCACGTTCTACTCCTTGCTCACCATCCTTGGGTGCTTGGTGATGTGTCGAGGCTTCGTACCTGATGATGCATAGGGTAGTTGCATGAAGTAGCACACCATCCAAGGAGGTATCAAATTGGCACGAGGAGAGGAGCGAGTTCACCTTAGCTTGGAGGAGTTTGGCTCGGGCACGAGTCATGGGTCCACTTGGGGGACTTGTTGGTGTAGATGTAGAAGCGTCCGTAGGACGGGCTGCATCAGCTCCCCCCTTGGGAAAGAGTTGTCCTCGACTCTTCATGGATATCATCTTGAACATCTCTATGGTAGGGTGAGAGATCCTTGACATTAAATGTATTGCTTGCAAGGTACTTGGAGGTCGGTATGTCGATGATGTAGGCATTGTTGTTGATTCTTTTGAGGACCTTGACGTCACGGTCAGAGACGATTGTCCTTGGCACACCGTGAAGACGGACGATTTCCCTGAAAAACAGATTTGCAACATGTGAAGCATCGTCGGTCTTATGGCACGGTATGAAGTGTACCATTTTGGAAAAATGATCCACAACAACAAATATAGAATCATGGCCATGCTTAGATCTAGGCAATCCTAACACGAAATCCATGCTAATGTCGGACCAAGGGGTATGAGGAATAGGCAATGGCATATAAAGACCATAAGGGTTAGCTTGCGACTTAGCTTGAACACATGTCATGCATCGTTGAACGTAGTGCTCCACGTCACGCTTCATCTTGGGCCAAAAGTAGTGATTGGAGAGCATGTACAATGTCTTGTCATGGCCAAAGTGACCCATAAGGCCTCCACCATGAGATTCTTGGAGAAGCAAAAGTTGAAGCGACGACTTCGGGATGCATAGTTTGTTTTGTTTAAATAGGAATCCCTTATGCAAATAGAAATCATCAACTCCTTTGTCATTGGAGCACTTTGCAAAAATTGGTTCAAAGAATGGGTCGGAAGCATACAAAGATTTTATTTCTTCAAGACCCAACACGTTGATTTCAAGTCTCGTAAGAAGGCTTGTGTGTTTGCGAGACAATGCGTCCACAACTACATTATCTTTGCCCTTCTTATACTTGACAATGTACGGAAAAGACTCCATGAACTCAACCCACTTAGCGTGTCTCTTGGCCTTTGAGATATTTCAACGACTCGTGGTCAGAATGTATGATAAATTCCTTGGGCCAAAGGTAGTGTTGCCAAACTTGAAGGACACGTACTAAGGCAAAAAGCTCTTTATCATAAATCAGATAATTGAGGCGAGCACCATCAAGTTTCTCACTATGGTAGGCTATAAGACGTCCGTTTTGCATAAGGACTCCTCCAATGCCAATACCACTAGCATCACACTCGATCTCAAAAGTTTTTGTGAAATCCGGTAAAGCAAGGAGAGGTGCTTCGGTGAGCCTCTTTTTAAGTTCGTCAAAAGCTTTTTGTTGTGCTTTGCCCCATACAAAGGTGACATTCTTTTTGGTCAATTCATTAAGGGGACAAGCAATGGTTGAAAAGTCTTTCACAAAGCGACGATAGAAACCGGCTAACCCATGAAAACTTTCGAGTTCACTCACATTTGTTGGGATGGGCCAATCTCGTATGTCCTTTACCTTGGAAACATCAACTTCGATTCCCTTCGAAGAAACAACAAATCCAAGAAAAATCAACTTGTCTTTAGCAAAAGTGCACTCGGGAAGATTAGCATAAAGCTTTTCATGTCGAAGGATTTGCAAACTTCCTTGACATGTGTTATATGGTCCTCAAGTGATTTGCTATAAACAAGAATATCATCGAAATAAACAACAACACTTTTTCCAATGAGAGAACGCAAGATGTGATTCATAAGGCGCATGAAGGTGGATGGGGCATTCGATAAACCAAAGGGCATAACCGACCATTCATAGAGACCAAGTTTGGTCTTGAAGGCGGTTTTCCAATCATCACCTTCAGCCATACGTATTTGATGGTAACCACTACAAAGATCAATTTTCGAAAAAATAGTGGCTCCACACAACTCATCAAGCATGTCATCGAGACATGGTATGGGATGTCGATAACGCATGGTGATAGCATTGGTTGGACGACAGTCCATGCATAACCATAACGTATCATCCGTCTTTGGGACAAGAATCATGGGTATGGCACTTGGACTAGTGCTAACTTGGATCAAACCTTTGGAGACGAGTTGGTTGATTTGACGTTCGATCTCCTTTGTCTCCGGGTTCATGCGGTAAGCGGCGCGGTTGGGAAGTGGTGCACCGGGGATGAGGTCAATGCGATGTTTGATGCCGCGAAGAGGAGGTAGTCCATGTGGAAGCTCTTTGGGGAACACATCCTTGAATTCCTGCAAAACACTCATCAAAGATGGAGGAACATTGGTTAATTCGTTAGTTCCTTGCGCTAGTCCCTTGCAAAGGAGGACATAGTGCAAGATGGATGGGTTGTTCCGAACATCTCTCATCTCACTTTTGGTGGCAAGGAGAACACTCTTATTTTTTCCACTTGAGTTTGGCTTGTGGCTCTCACTCACTATGAGGTGGTTCTCTCTCTCACCGCTCTTCTCACAAGTAGGTGTTGTGCTTTGCGCCCTCGCTAAAGCCTTTGCATTGTCCGCAATTATTTGGCTAGGAGTCATCGGTTGCAAAACACATGTTTTGTTGAGCCATTTGAAGGTGTATATATTGGTGCGACCATCATGTTGAGTAGTCTTGTCAAATTGCCATGGTCGACCAAGAAGCATGTGGCAAACTGTCATAGGAACCACATCACACTCCACCGTATCTTTGTAAGGACCAATGGCGAAGGAGACCAATACGGTATGCTTGATCTTCACGGACCCTTGGTCACTTAGCCATTGCACGTGGTAGGGGTGCTTGTGTGGATGGAGGGTGAGGGTGAGCTTCTCACACAACTCAGTGCTAGCAAGGTTGTGACAACTCCCTCCGTCAATGATCACCTTGATAGATTTGCCATTGATGCAGGCTCGTGTTTGGAAGACATTGGAGCGTTGGTCTTCATGCTCTTGTGCTTGAGTGGTCAAGATTCTTGTGACAACAAGCGATGGACTTGCGTCATGTTCACAATGAGGAGTTCTTGATCATCTTCCACTCGTTGCCTTGCCATTGCTTCCTTGACACGGGCATCAAACTCATCTTCACTCAAGTACTCTTCATCACCATTGTCATGGATGAACAAGACTTTCTTGTTTCCACATTCGGCCGACTTGTGTCCTTTACCTCCACACTTGTAGTATTCACCGTTGAAAGGTGTATCACTTTTTGCTTGCTTGCCATTTGGTGGCAGTTTTCCTTGAGGAAGTGTGGGCTTGAAGGAAGGCTTGGAGGTACTTGAGGAGCTACCATTGAAAGTTGTTGGTGTAGGGGTTGAAGCTTGCTTGTAGGTGAAGTACGTCTTGGGCTTGTTGTACTTGATATCCTCTTGCACTTGACGTTCATCCTTTGTTGCAATGTGCACAAGCTCAACCATGGTGTTGTATGTTTGGAACTCGACGATGCGCTTGATTGGGTGATTCAAGCCAATAAGGAAACGTGCCATTGTTTGCTCCATGCGCTCATCAATGTTGGCGCGAATCAAGTTGAGTTCCATTTCCTTGAAGTACTCTTCCACGGTCTTTTTCCCTTGACGAAGCGCTTGAAGGTTGTTGAAGAGGTCACGTGTGTAGTGCGCGGGGACGAACCGGTATCTCATGTGAGCCTTCATGTCATGCCAAGTTGTGATTGGCGGTTCTTGTCTTGCATCACGAGCAACTTGAACTTGTTCCCACCAAAGGTTGGCATAATCATCAAACTCAAGTGAAGCCATGGCGACCATCTTCTCGTTGCTATAGTTGTGCATGCGGAAGATCTTGTCGACTTTGAGTGCCCACGAGAGGTATTCTTTGGGGTCATTGGATCCGGTGAACTTGGGCATTGTGAACTTGAGCTTGCCAAAATTTTCTTCATTGTTGTGGTCATTGCGACGAGCTTGGTGACCTTGTTGATGATCTTGTAGTTGGGGAGGTGGAACTTGGTTCTCGTGACGTTGTTGCAGAGCTTGCTCTTGATATTGATGTGGAGGAGCTTGCTCTTGCTCTTGGCGCTGTTGTTGACGTGGTTGAGGCGCTTGGGCCTCATGATGGTGAGGGTGTGGAGCCTCTTGACGCGGTTGACGATAAAGGGGAGGCTCATTCCTTGGTTGGTGACGTTGGTTAGGCACATAGGCCTCACGGCAAAGAACATGGTCATGAGCCTCTTGACGTGGTGGGCGTCGCTCTACTTGTATCACTTGACGCTCCAAGTTTTGTTGAAGTGGAGGAGGCGCCTCGGGATGACCATGGTGTCGATGTTGACGTTCATGATGTCGATGACAAGGAGGTGAATCTTGGAGAGCTTCCCGTCGATGACGAGCTTGATTCTCCAAATTGGAGTCATCACTTGTTGTGTCAAGTATGTGTCGCAGTCGATGGTGGTAGACTTGCGGTTGCACTTGTGGTTCTTCTCGTGGTTGCTCTTGTTGGATCACTAGTGTCCTTGCATGATGACGGTGTGCTTCTTGCCTTGCTCGTGGCCTTGAAGAGAGGTCACCATCATAGCTTGACGTTGCAGCATGCCGTGGGGAAGGTACATAGTTCGAAGAACTCCCATCTTCAACCACAGGGGCATCATTGCGTCTTGTAGCACTTGGATGTAGATCTTGTGGAAGAGGTGCATGGCGATGCGAAGAACTTGAAGAGCTTGATGCGTGAACATGGTCCTGCCATGCCGTCGATGAGGCATCGAAGATTGTCATTTGTTTCAGCGACGGAGCGTTGGAGCGATTCATTTTGGTGGCTGAAGTTGTGATGCATTGCATGCATTTGTCGCTCGAGGCCGTCGAAGTGGTTGTCGATGTTCTTAAACTCGGCTTGCATCTCGCCAAATTGTTCATCTTGTCGTGTCTCAAGGGCTTGGCAACGTTCACAGAACTCTTGTCGAACGATGAAGTGACTTGCGCGTGTCATGTACGGTCCTTGATCTTCTTCTTGGGGAGGTTGTTGGCTCGCCTCACCGTGCCTATCCATCAATCAAAACACACAAGTATAGTATATGGACGTGGAATATGGTGGTGTTAGCCTTGTACGTCACCTTGGGGATTGCACCAAACTAGAAACCACAAGTGAGAGCTATAAGCATACAAAGTGGAATTGCAAAGAAAACTCACACTAAAGAAAGAACTAACTCTCAAAAGCTTGTTTGTGGTAGGTTAGGATTGTGGAAAGCCAAAGAACCAACCAAAAGAAAAGGGATAGTCAAATGTGGGTAAAATCCAAAAAAACTCAAGTCAAAGGCGAAGGTCAACAACTCAAAGGGGTGACAGGAAACTACGACTATGTACACACACGTGGAGAAAGTTGGGATTGACACGACTATGAAAATGAGCAAATAAAATGTCCTAACAAAGACTAAGCTCGTTGTCGTGCCAATGCAAGGAGGACCGTGGCTCGTTTGCAAAGAAGAAAAGTGAGCAACGGATTTATGCACTTACCTTGGCCACTCTTCTTTCTCTCTTGCTTACAAGCTTTGAGACTCTCTTTTGCAAGGGGAGACTATTTTTCTTTTGCTTTTTCTTTGTATCTTTTTCTTTCTTTTGTATTTTTTTTACTCTCCCTTGATGCTACCTAGTCACACTTGATATTGCTCTTGTACTCTCACTATCCAAGGACGAATGCACAATGCTCAAGCAAACACAAGATGAGCCACTCTCATGGGATAGGTACACACAAAGGAAGATAGGGGTTAACAAGTTGACGCAAGTTATACCTTCGTTGGTGATGATGAACTTGGCGTCGGTGGTGCGGGATAATGTTCGTGGGCCGTGGTGTCGATGATCGCGGGGTTTGTTGATGCGGAAGCTTCCTGTTAGTTGGCAACACGCACACGGGCACAAACAAACAAGAGGAAAATTAGCCAATGCAAGATTAGAGGAAAAACTGTCAAAATCAGGCGTCAGGCCGGAGACTCCGGGGTTTCAGGCCGGAAACTCCGGTGCAGGCCGGAGACTCCGGTGTGGGTAGGCCAGAGACTTCGGTCTGGAGTCAGATCGCAAACTGCTCGTGTTCTTGAGCGGAAATCCACGCCTTGGGTCCTCAAATCCGCAAAAAATTGGCCAAATTGGGCTGGGAAAACGTAGGATAAAGCTGGACCAACTCCTAAGACAAGGTTTGGTCGGATCAAAACCACAAATAACACTCCAAATCAAGAGACCGATCCAAAGGCAAATTTGGGGCTCTTTTTTGGGGATTTTCCGAATTTTTGTTGGATAGAAGAAAAATTTGTGGGGGAAATCGTGAGCATCGAAGCTCTTGATACCAATATGTTGAGGGCAAACCTCTAGGGTGGCCTGATGTTTCACGATACCCTTTCAAATCGAGGGTGGAGTGCGGGGGAAGGAGGAAAGGATGAACACGACGAACAAACGCACGAAGAACGCGATGAACACACACACACGCAAAACCACGATAAACACCAATAGCTCATGCCGGCAGTGACCGGACCGGCGCAATCCCTAGGATCGGCGCCGGGCGGAGGACTCTCTCTCGAACCGGCACGTCGAGTTGGGAGACTCGGTGAGATCTTGACGTCTAGGCAAAGGGACTCCGATGCCTAGGCCTTGTACAACACAGAGGCACGATGCAAACTCCAACGAGGTTTGGGGATATTAGTGCTCCTTAGTTAAGGAGCATGAGCAAGAATTAGATAGATCCACAAAGGGGTTTCCACTAATTCCAATATCATGCCTAGGGTTTACAATAGAGGTGGGGGTCTATATATAGGCCAGTCACTTAAACCAGGGTACTTTATGAATAAAAGACAAGTTCTGGACGGACTAAGGGGTACATGGGCCGAAGGCCCAAAGGCCTTTTCATGCCTGTTGACTGTCGGACCGGAGACTCCAGTGTGGTGGACCGGAGACTCCGGTCTAGGCCAGAGATTCCGGCGTAGCCTCTGGACCAGCTTCCGGAGGGGCCTTCAGATTGTCCCAGGGCCTGGTGCAGGGGGTCAGACCGGAGAGAGGGCCGGAGTCTCCGGTGTCTTCAGGCCGGATACTTTGGCAGGACGGAGACTCCGGTGTGAGCAGACCAGAGACTCCAGTCTGAGCAGCTCCAGCGGCGTTTGCTTCACGTTCTGCTCCTTGCTCACCATCCTTGGGTGCTTGGTGACGTGTCGAGGCTTCGTACCTGATGATGCATAGGGTAGTTGCATGAAGTAGCACACCATCCAAGGAGGTATCAAATTGGCACGAGGAGTGGAGCGAGTTCACCTTAGCTTGGAGGAGTTTGGCTCGGGAACGAGTCATGGGTCCACTTGGGGGACTTGTTGGTGTAGATGTAGAAGCATCCGTAGGGCAGGCTGCATCACAAAAGAGCAGGATATCAACTAGGTACAAAGTACAAGTGCAATGTTGAAATCGTTCCCCATGACTGCATGGTTCTGCTAATCCCCAACATATAAGTGCAAGCATATACAACATAGACGACACAATGGTTCAAGTTTATTAAGTGCAAGAAAAGTAAAGTGTGCCATCAAGTTCGTGAGAGCTTTAATCACTAATTTTCACATAACAAGTTTTATTTGGAAGGTAGATAAAAACATGAATATACTTGGAATAGGAAATGCTAATAGGTAGGTAAGGTGGACTCTCTGGAATAACTTGGTTTAAGGAGTTGGATGCATGAGTGGAACTCACACTTGGTTACGGAGGCTAGCAAAAGACTAGGAGCGACAAACTAAGAGAGCAATAATGGCCATAATCATGCAAAGCGACAAAACATCATTAACTAAAGCATAAAGTGATGTTACAAGTCAAAAACTAAAGGATCATAAAGGCTATGGTGACTTGGTATATTCATAACATGGTGTGAGCATGTGCCAAGTCAACCCAAATAAAGCATCAAAGGAGAATACCACAATACTATGCTTTAATATGCTAAAACAACGCATGATTCTTCCAAGGCACATTAAGCAATCTCAATTGTTTATAACAAGTCATGCTACAACAAATAATACTAAGCATAAATCCAAAACAATATCAAGCATGGCATGACAAAGCATAGGCCATAGTCAAAAACAAGCTCTCTTTACCACTTAAGCATGAACTTTCCTACTCTTTTCCAATCCAAACCAAACTATTTGAAAACCAATGTATGAAAGAGGGGGTCCAACCAATTTATTTAGCAAACTAAGCAAACCAAGCAAACCAAGCAAACGAAAAACCAGAACAAAAACGAAAAATAAGACGCTCCAAGAACAACACAACTGTGCACGAAACAATAAAAATGAAGCGTTTGGAAGAAACCTGGGATTTTTATTGATGAAGAAGGGGATGCCTTGGGCATCTCCAAGATTTGACGCTTGTACTTCTTGGATATTTCTTGGGGTGACATGCGTGGCATTCCCAAGCTTGAGATTTAGTCCATTCTTTGTCTCATTACTCATTCCTTCCATACACCTGAATTTTTTCCTTCATACAAAACTTCACACAATCTTTATTAGCAACATTAGTGCACTCAAGATAATAAGTCTTTGGGTTCAGTTTCAACACCAATAAACTTCCGATAAAACACAAGCTACTGTAGCACTTCCCTCAAAAAGCTCAATTCCTCGAAAGAACTCAAAAAGGAACCAACAAGAAGCAAATGCAAATAATGGCAGAAATCTGTCAAAACAGACCAGCAGGTAAAGACAAATTTTTACGAAGACCTTCTGTTGTTCAAATCAAAAAGTTTTGAACTACGAAATTAGATAACAACCTAGGGCAGAAGCACAAAAATTCATGCCTCAAAAGGACGTACAGAGATTTTACACGGATTTTTAGGGTGAAGCACAGAAATCTGATTCGGGACAGCAACTTTCCAATCATTACTTCTCTCTCATTAGAGGTTACTCTTGGAACAAAAAGCAAATAAAAAGGATAAGAAGCGGTTATTACAGAGGTAATAACTTCCAAGACTCATCTAAAACTTTTGGGTTATCTCCCAATAAGTACTTTTCTTTAACGCCTTTAAGTTAGGCTTGATAGTTTGAGAAGATGCTCACATAAGAAATATGAGCTGAAGTAAAAGAGAGCATCAATAAGCAAATTCAAAGCACATTTAAGTCTAACTCACTTCCTGTGCATAGGAATCTTGTAAAGAAACAAGTCATGAAAGCACAAAGCAACATGCATAGGAAAGCAAAACAAGTGCAATTTCAAGACATTCAACATAAAGAGGGGAAACTTAATATTATTGAGATGCATAAAACCATGTTTCCCTCTCTCATAATAACTTTCAGTAGCATCATGAATAAAATTAACAATATAACTATCACATGAAACATTCTTATCATGAGCCACATGCATACAAGAATTAATACTCCCCACATAAACATAGTCATTCTTATTAATTGTAGTGGGAGCAAATTCAAAAAAATAGCTATCATTATTATTCTCATCACCATAATCATCAAATATAGGAGGCATATTGTAATCATAATTAATTTCTTCCCCAATAGTAGGTGGACTGAAAATATCATATTCATCATTGCAATCATCATATATTGGTGATATAGTATCATCATAAGCAATATAATAGTTATCTTCCAAAGTGTGTTCATTTGTAAACGTATCATCATTGGAAGGAACATGGATAACACTAATAGTATAGAAATTATTAATATCATCATTTTCAGAATTGGTACCTAAGAGATTTTCAATATCAAAAGTAGTGTGCTTTTCCCAATCATGATCACTACTATAGGTAATAGGCATAGGAACACCATCGAGTTCAGACTCATCAAAAACTATAATAGGAGCAACATGCTTAGGGGAAAATACCGTTTCCTCCCTCCTTTTACTCCTCCTCTTCTTCTTTTTCTTCTTCTCTTTAGGCGGGAGAGGCTTGAAAGGAAGATTCTCCATATACCCTGGTTTATTATTAGAGAAAATAGAAGAAACTTTGGAGGATTCCTTCTTTTCATTAATAAGATCAAAACACATATTAGTCCTGTCATATTTTGGTAAGATCCCATCCATTATAATATTTTGTATGTAAGTATTTGTGTGGCAATTATCAACACAATAAAGATGACAACCATGCAGGATGCTATTCATACCAAAAGCACTCATAGCTCACAAAGAAGTTTTTCTTGATAATTCTTCACACCCCAAAAATAATGTAAGTTCATCATGCTGATTAGGAGTGATCATGTCATCACAATACAAACTTGCAGTACTTATTGGATTAGAAGGGCTATTATTATGGCCTGAGCATTGAAAATTGAAATGGCCCACTTCAAAGCAAAGTTCATAAATAAAAGGATAAAGGGCGCAAACTTTTTTACCAAGATCATTTAAAGCCCTATACCACATTCTAGTTTTTTCAATCCTATGGGTGATACAATATTCTTCTTCAATTTGATTATTCTCACAAGGTCTATGTATTCCACAAAAATTAACATGCTTATGAGAAATAGTACTTTTAGAGGTTTGAGCATGTTTATTGCTATCATTAATAACAATTTCATTTTCCTTGCAAGTGTCTTTAAAAGGCTCATGATACATGTCCCATTTTTCTTTAGGAGCATTAATATGAGAAGCAAAGGTTCTAAAACAATCAATAAGAATTTGAGGATCAAGACCATATTTAGCACTAAGCTCTTGAAAATCAGCAGTTTTAGCGAAAGACTTAATGCAATCATACTCATAGTTTATACCTGGTTCTTTACCTTTGTTGTTATCCCAATCTTCGGTATTGCTTTGAATTGTTTCAAGAAGATGCCACTTAGCTTTGACCTCCTTACTTGTGAAGGATACCTCTAAACAAGTATCTAGATAGTCCTTGTAATGCCCTGAAAGCCTTGCATAGAAATCATTAATAACAATATTCCTAGGGAGCTCATGAATGGGACATTTGAGCATTAGTGACTTCAATCTCCCCCATTCTTGGGCAATACTTTCTCCATCATGAGGATGAAAATTATAAATATAATTCCTATCTTTATGAATTTCATGAGGAGGATAAAATTTAGAGTTAAAGAGAGATTCAAGTTCCTTCCACTCCAAATGATGAGGATCATCTAGTAGCTCATACCACTCCCTTGTTTTGCCCTTAAGTGAAAAAGGGAATAGCTTCCTCTTAACTTGGTTCATTGAAATACCTGCGCACTTGAACAACTCGCATAATTCCTGATGAGGATATATACAGGGATTATGATGATTCTGACTGCCTGAACTGGAAGGAAATATTGAGTCAAATCAATAATGACTATTAGGTGAATTCATTCCTAATTGAACCTGATGTTTTACTTAATGAGAACTTTATACTACCTAAGTCTATGCATCTTTGTATGATCAGGTTTATTGATAACACAAGCGTTGCGCGAGGAGGAGGAGAGTTGCAGCAAGAAGGACAAGTGCTGATTTCCAATATCAACAAATGCGCGAGGGAGGAGCGGGAGGCATGCGCACTAGGAGGCAATGAGGAAATCACGTATGAGCAAGAGAGAGAGATGGCGCACCAAGAATTACATGTTTGAGGTGTTCCACGACGTTTGGACTGCGTGCCAATAAGGCCGAACCCATATATGGGTTGGCATGTATCAGTTTGAGTCGAAACGAGTCAGTTTGGGCCAAGTTATGGCTGTTTTTAGGCCCGTTTAGAGGGGAGGACGCCCCAACCCTCATATAAACCTCTGTAGCCATCACAAGTTAGGGTTTAGACCACATTAAAATATTTTGGAGTTGTTTCTTTCATAGAACCTCTGAAATTACCCTGTGTTCGAATCTACCAACTATAATTGAGTGTGATCTGTTGTTCCATTGGGAATTAGTAGATTGCATACTACCGTTCGTGGTCACGGCTGCGTACGCAAGAGTGTGGTGTTGTGAATATCCTACAATGTTCGAGATCTTTTGCACTGGCATCAGGGATCGAGCGGGAGAGATCATAGCTACGCACTAGTTATCTATCATCCACCATCATCACCGCCATCCGCTTACTGAGAAGATCGGGCCACCCCATATAATCTTGGTATCAGAGCGCTGGGTTTACTCGGTGAGCAATATCATCTTGGTATCAGATTTCCAGTGTTGCCTCGGTAAGCATCCACAAATCCATCCATAGATTAGTTGTTTTTTTCCTATACAGAAAAAGCCACACAAAAATATTAGGGTTCATAGTTCATTGCCATAGCCTAGATAACACTGTTCTTGAGTTCTAGTTGCTGATCGTAATCCTTTTGTGTAGCCTTTCTTCTAAATCTAAGTCGTAGTGTTTTGTCTAGTTTTCGTCTGTTTTTGATCCATTGTCGAAGTCCTTAGACTATTTCTAGACTGTTCGTCGTGTTCTTGAGTCTTAGATCTATTAGATATGTTCTCTTTTAGTCTGAGGTTGTAGATCCGTTTAAAAGAAGGAGAAAAAAAACAAACCGATTGGATCTGTAGCTGTACGTGAGCTTGCTTCACGTTGAAGTAAAGAGAAAAAAAAGAGTCAAAACCGATCTCTATCTAGCTGCTGTGAGTTGTACGTGAGAAAGAAAAAAAAGGAAAAAAAATTGCTTGCCTCGCTTTAGCACAGACGAGTCTCAGCCCTTGCGTGAGCTACCTCACGTAAAAAAAATCCGAAAAAAATCGGACCGTCGCTGCACCACAGACCAGTCTGTGCTAGTACGAGAAAAAAAAAATTCTGCCGCCATCCTGCCGCGGCAGGATTTTAGGCCGTTTTTTGGCCGTGGCAGAGACCAATTCTCAGGTCAATTTTTTTCTTTTTTTGTTTATTTTTTTACTAAGTCCACATAGCGTACCTATCCGTGTGAGCCTTAGTAAGCCTTTCTTTGTGTCTAAAACTATCTTACGAGACTAGCGTGCTTAGTGCTCTGAGGGCTGCTCAGTTTAGCAATCTTGTGCCTGTTTCGTTGAGACATTGCTAGCGTCTCTCCTTGTGCATTGCAACACGAGCGTTCCTCCGACATACCTCACTTTATTGAGCTCATTTTCATAGTTGCAATTGCCCCATTTATCTCCACCGTGTGTGTTTTAGTGGGTCTTTGTCATACGATCAGCACTAGGACTCGTTTGCGGTGTAGTTAGGATACCATACCTACAGCTCCACCATAAATAACTTGTGTGCCCTGCGATCGTTCTCTATACCTTTGGTATTCACTTCATCCCACATTAGTCCTTGATTTCGAATTGGTAAGCATCACTATTCACTTTGGAACGGTAGGATCTGCTTTCTTGTCAGTTTTTGAGTGAGTGGTGAGTGTGCCACCAAAACAGTTTTGTGTTTTTGCACTAATGTACTAATCATGACTTCTACTAGTGTTGATGTGATGCAGAAATCAGATGATGTTTACCATGACTATTTAGCTATTGTGGTTGGCATGGCATATGATCCAACTACAATCAAGTGGCGATTGGAAAGTTCCGCCACACCCGCAGAATATCAGATTTGGGAAATTGATATGGGATTTGGTTTTGCGAGATGTCGTACTATCGATAGCAAGTTTAATGGCCATATAGAATACATTCTTGCTCACCGACGTGTGGATGAAGAGGTAGCTCGTTGGTGGAAGGATGCAAGGATTGTGTATGGTGTCATGGGTAAAAAAATCCTTTGGGAAGATTTCAAGCAATTTCTACGTTCTATGTTTTTGAACAACTGCAAATGGCCTCTTCGAGAAATTTTGAGAGTGGACACTAATGAGAAATGTGAGTTGTCTACTAACGTAATCATGTCTACTCCTAGTGTTGTATCTTGTGATGTACATGTTGCTTTTGAAGAAAGGGAGCCGCCTATTTTACAACCTGCATCACACAATCTAGTATTGTTACTTGAGGAGGATGTCGTAGTACCTACTATAGCTGAGAAGATTGTTAATGACATTGGTACTGATTTGGAGCTTCAGCAAACATGTGCGACATATTGTGAGTCTATTCCTTTACTGAAGCCTCCTTGTGATTTGCCTTGCACTACTGTTTCAGCACCATGTGATAGTTTACCAAATTCAAATTTTGATCATGTGGTACTGATAACACATAAGGAAATACTTGCTCGAATACCACCTGCTGATATTGTGTATTCCATCATGCTAAATGAACCTACGAGTATGAGTTGTGCTATGGATAAGATTTCTGAAATTTCATTTCTGAATTCTAGCACATATTCTCCTTGTTTCACTTTCAATCTGATTGGTGGATATAGCATGCATGAAATTTTTCTTGTGGATCACATATGCATTACTTGTGATCGAATCGCTGAACTGAAACATGCTGTTTTCAGCCATACATGTTGTGTGTCGACGACTTTGTGTTGTGGGATATATGCTAAAATTTGTGATAATATGAAACTAAAGTCAGATCAAGTTGATATAATGCAGCCAACACAAGTAATTTTACCTATGTTGGATCGTTGTAATCTTGCTAGAATAGAACCCAAGTTTTCATATTCATTGTTTTTGTCCCGAAATTCATTGCCTAGTTGTGCTAATGCTTTATACTTCATTTATATTTGCAATTTGAGTTGCATTTTACATACTGGACAACATGATCATGTTCATAATAATCAGAGTAGCGCAGTTGAAGCATGGCATGATTCAATTTGCTTTTCAGACATATTGAATTGGTTTGATCTTGTTCACAAATTTGATCATAGATCTTCTTTGAGAAAACTGAACTTAATATTGAAGAACATGACTATCTATTTAGTTGTTTTTCACCATGATCATGATTCTTTGTACTTCACTTATACCTGCAATTTAAATTGCTTGATGTATACTGGACATACTTTTCCTGTAAACAACAATAATACAACATGTTATATATACATATACTTTGCGTACACGTTGTTCTTTTTGTTTCTCCCACTTTCAGGTTACCTAAAGCCGAGGACGGCTTTTCATGAAGAAAGGGAGGATGATGAGGATATATACAGGGATTATGATGATTCTGACTGCCTGAACTGGAAGGAAATATTGAGTCAAATCAATAATGACTATCAGGTGAATTCATTCCTAATTGAACCTGATGTTTTACTTAATGAGAACTTTATACTACCTAAGTCTATGCATCTTTGTATGATCAGGTTTATTGATAACACAAGTGTTGCGCGAGGAGGAGGAGAGTTGCAGCAAGAAGGACAAGCACTGATTTCCAATATCAACAAGTGCGCGAGGGAGGAGCGGGAGGCATGCGCACTAGGAGGCAATGAGGAAATCATGTATGAGCAAGAGAGAGAGATGGCGCACCAAGAATTACATGTTTGAGGTGTTCCACGACGTTTGGACTGCGTGCCAATAAGGCGGAACCCATATATGGGTCGGTATGTATCAGTTTGAGTCGAACCGAGTCAGTTTGGGCCAAGTCATGGCTGTTTTTAGGCCCGTTTAGAGGGGAGGACGCCCCAACCCTCATATAAACCTCTGTAGCCATCACAAGTTAGGGTTTAGACCACGTTAAAATATTTTGGAGTTGTTTCTTTCATAGAACCTCTGAAATTACCCTGTGTTCGAATCTACCAACTATAATTGAGTGTGATCTGTTGTTCCATTGGGAATTAGTAGATTGCATACTACCGTTCGTGGTCACGGCTGCGTACGCAAGAGTGTGGTGTTGTGAATATCCTACAATGTTCGAGATCTTTTGCACTGGCAGCAGGGATCGAGCGGGAGAGATCATAGCTACGCACTAGTTATCTATCATCCACCATCATCACCGCCATCCGCTTATTGAGAAGATCGGGCCACCCCATATCAATTCGTGTATAAAGAGTAAATGATCACTAGGATGGACAGTTCCATCTCCTAAATAACAGTTGTTCATAACACGTTCAACAATTTTTACAGGTATTTTAAAAGAGATGCTTTCAGTATGTGCATTTAAAATATCACAAGTATCATTAGAATTACCACATATGGGAGATAAAGTATCATCAGAGTAAATTTTCTTCTTTAAAGCTGGGGCACTAAAAAGAATATTTTCATAAAAACTAACCTCCCCAAGCTTAGACGTTTCCATAGCATTAGTAACAAAGGTGTTCAAAAGATTCATACTAATCACATTGCTATTAGCATGCAAAGAAAGTTCCATGGGTTTTTTTATTTTCTTTTCAGACAATTCATGTTCTAACTTAGGAAAAATACTAGAAAGCTCTCTAATTTTGTTGTTGTTTTCCATTAAGCCCAACTAGTGAAAAAAAGAAACAAAAAGATATAATTGTAGAATCTAAAGGAAATAACTTCGAGCACTCACACACCAGCAACCGCACTAGAAGATAGTTTCGTAGCCAAAGGATGTGAGTAACCTTTTAACTTACCTCCCCGGCAACGGCGCCAGGAAATAGCTTGATGTCTACGTACTTCTATTCTTGTAGACAGTTGTTGGGCCTCCAAGTGCAGAGGTTTGTAGAACAGTAGCAAGTTTCCCTTAAGTGGATTACCCAAGGTTTATCGAACTCAGGGAGGAACTGGTCAAAGGTATTCCCTCTCAAGCAATCCCGCAATCAAGATACAAGAAGTCTCTTCTGTCCCCAACACACCCAATAGACTTGTCAGGTGTATAGGTGCACTAGTTCGGCGAAGAGATAGTAAAATACAAGTGGTATGGATATAAGAAAACGGTGCTAGAAAATAGCTTAATGGCGTGGAAGAGACTATAGGCAAACTGAAATAAAGATGGAACCAAGCAAACATGTAACAGATCTAGTTGCAAACGGTGTTTCAATGTTTAGAAACAAGGCCTAGGGATCATACTTTCACTAGTGAACACTCACATATAAATATATTATCTTCATGATACTACTCTGAACTACTCTCCGGTTGGACACTCTAATCCATGGTAGGGCTATAACAACACACCTCAAAGTAAGCCTTTCCCATCTAGATAACCCCACACTATCACCTTGCGCACTAGATGGTTCCAACAAATACCACAATTTCATAAAGACATCCAACTCCAAATATAACTCATAACAAGTATTTGTAATCTCTAGCCTAAGTGCCACCATGGTGTGCACGCTGTCACTTTCACACACATAGGGAGAGGAGAGATCTATTAAAGCACTTGAGTAGCAAGGTAGATCAACTTGATTACAAAGCTCATGATCACAATATGATCATGCATAGAGAGAGAGATGAACACATAGCTACCGGTAGAGCCCTTAGCCTTGAGGAAGAACTACTCCCTCATCATCATGGGAATCAACAACGGTGATGGAGATGGTGGTGGAGATCGATGGAGATGGCTCCAGGGGCACTTCCCAATCCCGGCAGGGTGCCGGAACAGAGACTTTCTGTCCCCTTTGGTGGCGGCGGTGCTGCTGAACTTTTCGTGGATTTCTGATTGGCGACTTAGGGTTTTCGCATTGGGCGGCCTCTTATAGGCGAAGAGGCAAGGTCGGTGGGCGGCCAGGGGCCCACACCATGCCCTGGCGTGGCCAGGGGGACCCGCGCCTAAGGGTGGTGTGGCCACCCTGTGGCCCCTCTCCATCTTGTCTTCTGGCTCCGTGAGTCTTCTGGTAAAATATCGACTTTGGCTTTTGTCCGGTCCAATTCCGAGAATATTCATTTTCTGACTTTCCTGGAACCAAAAAAGCAGAAAACAGGCGACTGGCACTATGGCATCTTGTTAATAGGTTAGTCCCAGAAAGTGTGTAAAAGTACTCCAAAGTGTGGACAACACATAAGAAAGTAGATAAAACCTAGCATGGAGCATCAAAAATTATGGATACGTTAGCAACGTATCAGTAACCTTCTCAATTGGCCCCTACAAAGACACAATAGAGTGTGATGTGGTTCCAATGACGGTTTACCATATGTTGCTTGGTCGACCATGGAAATTCCACAAAGGTGCTCTACATGATGGTCGCACAAATGTATACACCTTCAAATGGCTTAACAAGACTTGTGTTTTGCAGCCGATGACTCCTAGCCAAATAATTGCGGATAATGCAAAGGCTTTAGCGAGGGCACAAAACAGAACACCTTCTTGTAAGAAGAGTGGTGAGCAAGAGAACCACCATATAGCGAGTGAGAGCCACAAGCCTAACTCGAGTGGAAAAATTAAGAGCGTCCTTCTTGCCTCCAAAAGTGAGATGAGAGATGTGAGGAATAACCCATCCATATTGCACTATGTCCTCGTTTGAAAGGGACTAGCGCAAGGAACTAATGACTTGACACATATTCCTCCCTCATTGATGGTTATTTTACAGGAATTCAAGGATGTGTTTCCTGAAGAGCTTCCTCATGGACTTCGTCCTCTTCGCGGAATTGAGCACCGCATTGACCTCATACCTGGCGCACCTCTTCCAAACCGCGCCGCCTACCGCATGAACCCGGAGGAGACAAAAGAGATAGAACGTCGAATCAATCAACTCGTCTCCAAAGGTTTGATCCAAGTAAACACTAGTCCAAGTGTGGTGCCCGTGATTCTTGTTCCAAAAACGGATGATACGTTGCGGTTATGCATGGACTACCTTCCAATCATGCTATCACTGTGCGTTATCGACATCCCATACCACGTTTCGGTGACATGCTTGATGAGTTGTGTGGAGCCACTATTTTCTCGAAAATTGATCTTCGTAGTGGTTACCATCAAATACGTATTGATGAGGACATCCCTACAGCTACACCTACCCCAATTTCTAATGAAGATGTTCCAATTGCAAAGAAGGATCAATCCAATGAGATAAGGATTGGACCAATCACAAGAGCTCTTGCTAAGCTACTAGAACAACAGGTGAACTTGTTTCTTAATGAACCTGGTGTTTTAATTAATGAGAATTTTATACTACCTAAGTCTTTGAATTATTGCATGATCAGGTACTTAGGAGAAGAAGGCGTAGCACGGAGCGAGGAGCTAATGGAACAAGGCGTGTTGATCAATGAAGAATGCGCGAGGGAGGAGAGGGAGGAAGCGCAAGGAGCTACCCAAGACGAAGATCAACAAGAGTAGGATGTTCTCTGCCGCCGCAGAGAAAAGCATCGTTTCTCTGCCACGGCAGGCTGCTGCGGCAGGAAAACCGAGTCCTACTCTGCCACGGCAGGCTGCCGCGGCAGAGAAAGCAACTACAACTCTGCCACGGCAGAGTCAGCTTGACCGAACCCAAGTTGGGTCGGTTTGTATCCATAGGTGGGTGGGACCAACTCGGATCCACCCTTAGGACGCCGCCTCCCAGACCCTTAAATTGATGGGGGCGCTCTAGCTTTAGTCTTTAGACCACGTTAAAATATTTTGGAGTTGTTTCTTTCATAGAATCTCTGGAATCTACCAACTATAATTGAGTGTGATCTGTTGTTCCATTGGGAGTTAGTAGATTGCATACGCGTGCGCAAGAATGTGGTGTTGTGAATATCCTACAAAGTTCAAGAGCTGTTGCATTGGCATCAGGGATCGAGCGGGAGAGATCATAGCTACGCATTAGTTATCTGTCATCCACCATTACCATCGACAAGAGCTTGCTGAGAAGATTGGTGATGAGGGCAAACCTCTAGGGTGGCCCGATCTTCACGGATCTCGTGGTCAAATCGATGGGAAATCGAGGGGAAAGGGAGAAGGTAGCGGAAGCGGACACACACCTCACGAAGAACACGATGAACACACGCAAAACACACACGATACAAGGTCGATTGCTCTCACCAGTGGCCACCGGTCCGATAGAATCCTCGCAAGGAAAGGTCGGTCAACGTGCTCCCGTCAATCCCAAGCGGAGAGGGAAGAACACCTTGGAGAGGGTCTTGACGTCTTGGCAAAGGGACACCGATGCCAAGGCCTTGTACAACGAGGGAGGCACGATGTAAACTCCAACGAGGTGGTGACGATAGTCGATAGCCTTTGGTAGAAGGGGATGAGGCAAAACTAGAGATTCCACAAAGGGGGTTGTCTTTAGTCTATCATCTATCCCTAAGGGATACAATGAGGGGTGGGGGCTCTATTTATAGGCCAGCCACAAGTTCAGGGGTAGTTTGGGCATAAAACTAGGGTTTGGTGCGAAATAGAGGGGTACATGGGCCAAGGGCCCAGTTGTTGGCTCGCAGGCCCATCACTTGGGTCGGACACTCCGGGTCGAGTGGGCCGGACAGTCCGGGGTAGCCGGACACTCCGGGTAGTGTCCGGGTAGAGTCCGATGTAGCACACATATGTCCGCGCCAGGACGGGGCTGGGGTAGGCCGGACACTCCGGCTGAGTCGCGCCGGACAGTCCGGCTGCGCCGGACACTCCGGCTGGTTCCGAGCGGACTCTCCGGGGCAATGATGGCGGAGACTCCAGTTCTGGAGCTTGCTGCTCCTTGTCCATCTTCTCTTCCAAGCCTTCGTCTTGTCGTGCTTGGTGCTCCAGGCTTCCTCCCATGCCTCCGTACTTGTTGGTGTGAACCTATCAATTGTATGGGACGGAGTATGAAGTAGTATACCATTCAAGAGGGTAGGAAGTGGGTTCGCATAGAGGAACGGATTCACCTTTGGAGTCCATGGCGACTTGGCATAAGTTGGAGACCATGATGTGGTAACGACCGAAGGTCGGGCTACATCATCTCCCCTCCCTTCAAAAAGAGTCGTCCTCGACTCTACACGCTCATACCAAGTAGAAGATGTCGAGAGACCTTCTTGATCCTGGGGTTCACCATATAGTTGTCCTTGGGAAGATTGAATTGACAACACCTCAATGTTCCTTCACCTTCAATGAAGCCTACAAAGCTCACCACAAAAGCGAAGCAACACTCAAACCATAGCCAATTCATGAAGATTATATTATGAGTCCTCAAGTAGAGTGAAGTCACCTTAGGATGTAGAGATGGCTCGTTGAAGGGCAGCCATAGATAACTCTCTACGGTTCATCTTGTCTACCTCTTGGTCCATAGGGGTTGACGTGTAAGCAATTGTACCTTCACACAACAAAGACCAAGCAACATATGTTTGTGTGTGATAGAGGAGCATGTCATTTGTGGCATGTCCGTTCTTGTTCACAACACTATTAGCACAACTCAAGTATCGCAAACGAAATGCGTATGCAAGGTCAAAGTGCATGAAACTTGCTTGAACATCATCCAAATGTGGGAACTCAAAAACTCCCTAAAACATCTTAGTGTGGTACTCAAAGCAAGGGACTAAAATATTGATTAACATCTTTGATGCAAGAATAGGAGAATTCGGCAAAAACACATGCGGAAGAATATCCAAAGCAACATCATTATGTGTGCAAACCAACCATTGGAAAGAATAATTGTTCAATATATTGGATGCCATACACATATCATCAAAATCCAAAATCATGGGGGTATGATTATCGCAAGCGGAAGTAAAAACAACATGTTTGCAAACAAACCATATGAAAGAGCAAGTGGTCCTTATGTTTGTTGCAACAACAGTACGAGAGACTTGGAAGCTCTCATGATAATACATGCTCAAAATGGCATTATGGTTGCACACAAAACATCGGAAAGAGAAATTGTTCAACATTTTTGTGGCAACACACAAAGCATCAATATCCAATAGCAATGAAACATGATTGTCACAAGGTGAAAGAATACCATTAACATGCTTGCAAGCAAATCATAGGAAAGAGCAATTGTTCAACATGAAAGATGCAAAGCATGCAAAAGGTATCAGAGCTGGGTTCGATCTTGAACTCACTTGGGGGATGCTCTCTAGAGATCTTTTTGTCAACTCGTGCTCAACCGAGGTTGACATTCTCTTGCAGGTACCTACACACATCAAGCAAAAAAGGAAGAACGTGTGTGCGTGGTAGAGAAATACATCATCCATCATGACATATCTCTTCTTGTGCACATCACCATTAGTGTCAAGCAAGTGTAACATAGGTGCATGGTGAGTATGCAAGCGGTGAACATGCTTATCATGGCAATCATCAAAATCTCCAAAATTTGAGAAAGCTATGGGGGCCATCTCAATATAAACCATATTAGAATCATTGTTGCAAGCAAAACAAATGAAAGAGCAATTATTCAACTTATTGCAAGCAACGAGAGAGATTGTAAAACATCCATGACAAAGCATGGTTCGATGGGTACCATTGGTAACATCATCGCAAGCAAAACATTGGAAAGAGTAATTGTTCAACAAAATACAAGCAATGATATCATCAACGTAATGTTTAAAGCATGGCATGTCTATGGCAACATCATCACAATCAAATAATTTCACATGCTCAACATTATGCAAAGGCAAAGTATCACATGGAAATACCAATGAGTCATATGTGATATCACAAACATCATCCATAGCATGCCAATCATCACAAGTCATCATGTCCACTAGTGGGATCATGGCATCATCAACACCCTTATTTTTACCTTGTTCATACCTCTCATATGAAGTGGGTGTTGTTGATCATACAAAGATGCATTGCGCGAGGAGGAGGAGATTTGCAGCAAGAAGGACAAGCGCTGATTTCCAATATCAACAAGTGCGCGAGGGAGGTGTAGGGTTACGGGTAGGCTACACTAGCGTAAAATCAAAATTTTCTACCGCGTCAACCAGGAATACTATTGTCATAGATCACGGGATTACCGCTAGACGCGCAGGTGCAGAACTCGATGAAGCACGTTGCGGCAGTGTAGATGTTCTACGTCTCCTCCTCGTCCTCGTCCAACGAGCAGCTCCCCTTTGCGCGGCTCGTCCAAGTGCTACAGATGCAGCACCTCCGAGGTATCCACACGTCCGGACTGGAAGCCGTCACACGCCAGACTGCTAGGTCTGCGCGTGCAACATAGGCGGAAGAGGAGTGGCGGCTGGGTGGAATGCTCTCTCCTTTTCAGCTCGCCTCAGTCCCTCTTATATAGGCATCCCTGGTGGGCTTCTACATTAGCAGCCCATTAGCAGCCTAAGCCTGGTCTAATTCGGATCCAATCCTCATTAGGCTTCTAGCCCCTAAAGTGTGTGACCCTATAGGTTCATACACGTATAGACATGACGCGAGTACACTTACTCCGTCAATAGTTGGTAGCGGCCTCTAGCAAGACGTGCCAACTCCTAAACGCATATAAAGATCATTCGGACGAACCATCACAAGGTTGAGTACATGTCTTTCCCTTTGCCTCACGATATTTGGTCTAGCTCTAAGCTGACCTCTCTTTCTCGATACTGTGATTCAGAATCCCTTTACTAGGTTAACTTTTAACCATATGTAGCACGGCCATGCATTTCTTGATCCGATCACTCGAGGGGCCCAGAGATATCTCTCTCAAGTAGAGAGGGGCAAATCCCATCTTGATTGACCGATGCCTTGCAGCATGTATCAGGACAAACCCGAAAGCTACCTTTATAACTACCCAGTTACGGAGTAGTGTTTGATAGCCCCAAAGTAGGTCGATCCACATCTCAAGTACATGCGACAATCTCAGGTCTAAGGACAAAACGTACACGATGTGTAGAGAGAGCTGCAAGTATTATTGCTAGTCTCATGTTGGGTCAGTCCAACCCCATGTTCATAACATGTGTCCACATCATTGGTTTGACATCTCTATGTCAATGACTTGCGAAACATAGTCATTAACCAATCGATGTGCTAGTCTAATATTCACGTGTGTCCTCGCATGAACTCCGACTAGGGACAATTATTAGATAACCATACAAGTAAAGAGTTTCACAAACAATTCACATAATTGCCAATCAATACAAGTTGCCTGGTATATGGATATTCAAGGAACATTATAATAACTCATGGATACACATGAAATACAATCATCTCTATGATTGCCTCTAGGGCATATTTCCTTCAGTCTCCCACTTGCACTAGAGTCAATCTAGACAGTATCTAATACCTATTGCTCTTGTGTGCGCTTCATGCGCATGCTGCGGGAGTGGCTTAGTCAAGGGATCAGCAACATTTGAGTCCGTATGTATTTTGCATAACATGACACTACCTTCATCAATGAACTCACGAATCAGATGGTAGCGCATGCGAATATGTTTGTTCTTCTGGTGCTGTCTAGGTTCTTTGGCTTGTGCAATAGCACCATTGTTGTCACAATAAACGTCCAAGGGATTGGACGAGCCCTGAACCACACCAAGAGCGATCAGGAAATTCCTAATCCAAACAGCTTCCTTTGCAGCCTCCGAGGCAGCAATATATTCAGCTTCTGTTGAAGAGGAGGCCACTGTATCTTGCTTGGAACTTTTCCAGCTCACAGCACCACCATTCATGACAAACACATAACCTGATTGCGATTTCGAGTCGTCTGAGTCATTAAGGTAACTCGCATCTGTGTAACCCTTTACACTGAGTTCAACCTCACCTCCATAAACTAGGAACATATCCTTAGTCCTTCTCAAGTACTTAAGGATATTCTTTACCGCTGTCCAGTGAATCTCACCTGGATCAGCCTGGTATCTGCTCGTAACACTTAGAGCATAGGAAACATCTGGGCGAGTACATGTCATTGCATACATGATGGATCCAATAGCCGAAGCATATGGAACCCTACTCATGCGTTCTCGCTCATCAGTGGTCGAAGGAGACTGAGTCTTGCTGAGTTTAATGCCGTGAGACATGGGCAAGAACCCCTTCTTAGCCTCTTCCATGCTGAACCGTTTCAACACTTTGTCAATGTACGTACTCTGGCTTAATCCAATTAGCCTCCTTGATCTATCTCTATAGATCTTGATACCCAGAATATATGCCGCTTCTCCCAAGTCCTTCATAGAAAAACTATTTTTCAATGAGGTCTTAACAGACTCGAGCATAGGAATGTCATTTCCAATCAATAATATGTCATCCACATATAAGATTAGAAACACAAGTGATTTCCCATTTTCTTTCTTATACACACAAGGTTCTTGTTCATTTTTGGTGAAGCCAAACTGCTTTACAACTTCATCAAATCGAATGTTCCAACTCTGAGATGCTTGCTTCAGCCCATAAATAGACTTTTGAAGTTTGCATACCTTTCCAGCATTGTTTGGATCGACAAAACCTTCGGGCTGCATCATATACACGTCCTCAGAAAGGATTCCATTTAAGAAAGCCGTCTTGACATCCATCTGCCATATCTAATAATCGAAATGTGCAGCAATTGCTAGAATGATCCGTATAGATTTAAGGATCGCTACGGGCGAGAAAGTCTCGTCGTAGTCAACTCCTTGAACTTGTCAAAAACCTTTTGCAACAAGTCGAGCTTTATGGATGTGAACATTTCCATCCATATCAATCTTCTTCTTATAGATCCACTTGCACTCGATGGCTTTAAAACCATCAGGCAGGTCAACCAAGTTCCAAACTTGATTGTCTCCCATGGACTCTATCTCGGATCTCATGGCAATCAGCCATTTCTCAGAGTCTGGGTCCACCATCGCTTCTGCATAGGTCGCAGGCTCATCATTGTCTAACAATAATAACTCTCGCGCTTCGCGGAGCCTCGCCAACCTTCGTGGTTGTGGTGCTTCTATTGCCACGGGTTCCTCAACTTGTTCTGCTACAATAGCATCACTCGTAGAAGCATCCCCGACTGGCTCATCTTGAACTTCTTCAAGTCGCACCGACCTTCCACTCGTTCCCTTTGTGAGAAACTCTTTCTCTAGGAAAACACCGCTACGAGCGACAAACACTTTGCCCTCTTCTCGGTTGTAGAAGTAATACCCTAAGGTTTCCCTTGGGTATCCCACAAAAATGCACTTATCCGATTTGGGTGTTAGCTTGTCCGACTGAAGTCGCTTGACAAATGCATCACAACCCCAAATCTTTAGAAAAGACAAACTGGGATTCTTTCCAGTCCACATCTCATATGGTGTCTTAACTACGGATTTAGATGGTACCCTATTTAGTGTGAAAGCTGCTGTTTCTAGCGCGTAACCCCAAAATGATAATGGTAAATCCGACTGGCTCATCATCGATCGAACCATGTCCAACAAAGTTCGATTACGCCGTTCAGAGACCCCGTTTCTTTGAAGCGTTCCGGGCGGCGTGAGCTGTGGAACAATTCTGCAACTCTTAAGATGATTGCTAAACTCGTGACTCAAATATTCACCTCCGCGATCAGATCGCAAGGCCTTTATTTTCTTGCCACGTTGATTCTCTACCTCATTTTGAAACTGTTTGAACTTTTCAAAAGTTTCAGACTTATGCTTCATCAAGTAGACATAGCCATATCTACTGAAATCATCAGTGAAAGTAATGAAGTAGTGATATCCTCCTCTGGCTGTCGTGCTCATTGGTCCACATACATCAGTATGTATGAGTTCCAACAAGTCTGTCGCTCTCTCGGGAAACCCCGTAAAAGGCGTCTTGGTCATCTTTCCAAGTAAACAAGCTTGACATGTCTCGTATGATTCAAAATCAAACGAAGTTAGAAGACCATCACCATGGAGCTTCTTCATGCGCTTTTCACTTATATGCCCCAAACGACAATGCCATAGATAGGTAGGACTCAAATCATTTGGCCGAAGCCTTTTAGCACTAACATTGTAAACACATGCATTATCAAGATTTAAAATAAATAACCCATTCACAATGGGAGCATCAGCCACAAACATAGCATTCTTAGAGATTACACAACCATTGTTTGTACTCGCGAATGAATAACCATCCCTCATCAAACATGAAGGTGATAAAATGTTTCGACCCATACTAGGAATGTAATAACAATTATTCAACTCCATGATAAATCCTGACGGAAGGTGAAGTTGCATGACGCCGACGAACAATGCAGCAACCCTTGCTTTATTTCCGACACGAAAATCCACTTCGCCTTTCTGCACTTCTCTAGTCCTTATTAGCCCCTGCATCGAATTGCAAATATGAGCAACCGATCCGGTATCAAATACCCAAGAGTTAACATAAGAATCTGCGAGAAAAATGTCCACAACATTTACAACAAGTGTACCTGAGTGGGAAGTACTCTTACTTCCACTTTTCTTCAAAGAAGCCTGGTACTTGCTGCAGTTTCTCTTCCAGTGGCCATATTCGTGACAAAAGAAACACTCAGTGTCTCCTGCAAGACCAGCCTTTTGCTTGGGTGCAGGGTTTGGCTTAGGGATCGTATCCTTAGCCTTGCCCTTCTTCTTCTGCCAAGAAGTGCCCTTTTTCTTGAAGCTAGGCTTGTTCTGCACAGCCATCACATGGCTATGCCCTGCACACTTCTTAATGTCACATTCTGCTATTTTCAGCATCCCACATAATTCATTAAGGCCCCTCTCCACCCCATGCATATGGTAGTTCGAAATGAAATGCCCATAGCTAGATGGAAGAGATGCCAAAATGAAGTCAGTGGCCAACTCTTGGCCTAATGGAAAACCAAGCTTTTCCAAAGTCTGACTGTAACCAACCATTTTGATCACATGGGGGCCTACAGCTGCTCCCTCTGCCAGCTTGCATTCCACAAAGGACTTAGCGACATTGTACCTCTCAGTCCTAGCCTGAGTCTGGAACATGTCCTTAAGCGCAACGATCATATCGTACGCTTCCTGATCCTCAAACTGCTTTTGAAGATCAGGTTCCATGCATGCAAGCATAAGACAACTGACCTCAAGAGATTCATCACATGCTTTCTTGTAGGCATTCTTAAGGGTAGCAGTTGCATTATCAGCAGGTTCATCCGGGATTGGGGTATCCAGAACAGTTTCCTTTTTCTCAGCCCTGAGAACAATTCTCAGGTTACGGACCCAGTCCGAATAGTTTGTTCCATTTAGTTTATCCTTTTCAAGAATCGAACGCAAAGCAAAAGGTGATGAATTGTTCGGTGCCATTGATCTACAACAAAAAAAATGCAAAATACTAAGCCATGTAACCATGAAAGAGTAAAACATATTAAACAATTTAATAGCATATACTCCCACTTAAATCAACATCCCTCTATTGATACTAAGTGATTCAAGATCCACAATTAACAAGTCGACTAGTGAGCTTTAGCATCACTGCTAGAAGACAAGGTAAATCGGTAAGCAACCTTTGCTAATCATATCACATATGACTCTTGTTGTTGGGTGACATCTCTATGTCAAAACTAGGCGCCCAACCTTTATGCCCCAAGGTCCTTAACTGTTAAGATGACCTTGTTAAGCTCACCAACCCTTATGCGTGTAGGTATCCGATACAAACCCATCCAGCCAAGGAAAACCGTGGCACCCTAATTTCATAGACCCACCAACGATTGTACAGGGCATAGGATGGTGCAAGGTTTGGTTGGGAGGGCATGGTTTAACTTAAACTTTGTGAGGGATCGTTCTACTTCTATCATCTAAGCATGCATAGTAGTAAAACGTATAAGAATAGCATTCACATAGATGTGATACAGTATGGCCCATTTTCTCATGGTGATCTCCATCGCCATAGAACCTGTCCACCATGATGATCTCCATCTTCATGCTCTATGCGAGCCATCCTCCAAGTGATGAGTTCTCCAAGAACTAATACAAGCTATTACTCCTAACATCTAGTAATCAAAATTACATTGTATTGGGATCATCACAAGTTGGCACGCAGGCCATTACAATAATTGACAACACATATGGCTCCAGCCGTGTTGCCCAACTCACGACACGCAGGTCATGAAAAATACATACATGCATCACATACATTTTTGGGCCATACTGATCACATAAATCCTGCAAAAACAAGTTGTGCATAGAATCGCATTCTACCGGATCATGTGAAATCGTACCACCTATGAACCTTAACGAGATACAAAAAGGGGGCTACGACTAAGGGGGGTCTAGGGGGTCTCCCCCTGCGGGGTTCGAAGGGGCAGCGCCCCTCGCGGTACCTTAAACCGACCATAGTTCCGATTCGACCAAACTCCTTTGACCACGGTACGTCGATTCAGATCTAATTCCCGATTCGATCAATCATATTGATCTTCGCGTGATTCAGAAGGATTTATGTGTCACTGTCTACCCCGATGGCGGAAACCGACCGGTAGGGGTAAGTTGTTCGACGACCTTAGAATCACGATCACGGAAAGTAAGATCATAGATCAATCCAGAAACACCGCCATACAAACGATCATATCATTCATATCAATCTACATATCACCATATGCAAACTTCCTGAACCTATGACTGAATAGCATCGGCTCTGATACCACTGTAGGGTTACGGGTAGGCTACACTAGCGTAAAATCAAAATTTTCTACCGCGTCAACCAGGAATACTATTGTCATAGATCACGGGATTACCGCTAGACGCGCAGGTGCGGAACTCGATGAAGCACGTTGCGGCAGTGTAGATGTTCTACGTCTCCTCCTCGTCCTCGTCCCACGAGCAGCTCCCCTTTGCGCGGCTCGTCCAAGTGCTACAGATGCAGCACCTCCGAGGTATCCACACGTCCGGAGTGGAAGCCGTCACACGCCAGACTGCTAGGTCTGCGCGTGCAACACAGGCGGAAGATGAGTGGCGGCTGGGTGGAATGCTCTCTCCTTTTCAGCTCGCCTCACTCCCTCTTATATAGGCATCCCTGGTGGGCTTCTACATTAGCAGCCCATTAGCAGCCTAAGCCTGGTCTAATTCGGATCCAATCCTCATTAGGCTTCCAGCCCCTAAAGTGTGACCCTATAGGTTCATACACGTATAGCCATGACGCGAGTACACTTACTCCGTCAATAGTTGGTAGCGGCCTCTAGCAAGACGTGCCAACTCCTAAACGCATATAAAGATCATTCGGACGAACCATCACAAGGTTGAGTACATGTCTTTCCCTTTGCCTCACGATATTTGGTCTAGCTCTAAGCTGACCTCTCTTTCTCGATACTGTGATTCAGAATCCCTTTACTAGGTTAACTTTTAACCATATGTAGCACGGCCATGCATTTCTGGATCCGATCACACGAGGGGCCCAGAGATATCTCTCTCAAGTAGAGAGGGGCAAATCCCATCTTGATTGACCGATGCCTTGCAGCATGTATCAGGACAAACCCGAAAGCTACCTTTATAACTACCCAGTTACGGAGTAGTGTTTGCTAGCCCCAAAGTAGGTCGATCCACATCTCAAGTACATGCGACAATCTCAGGTCTAAGGACAAAACGTACACGATGTGTAGAGAGAGCTGCAAGTATTATTGCTAGTCTCATGTTGGGTCAGTCCAACCCCATGTTCATAACATGTGTCCACATCATTGGTTTGACATCTCTATGTCAATGACTTGCGAAACATAGTCATTAACCAATCGATGTGCTAGTCTAATATTCACGTGTGTCCTCGCATGAACTCCGACTAGGGACAATTATTAGATAACCATACAAGTAAAGAGTTTCACAAACAATTCACATAATTGCCAATCAATACAAGTTGCCTGGTATATGGATATTCAAGGAACATTATAATAACTCATGGATACACATGAAATACAATCATCTCTATGATTGCCTCTAGGGCATATTTCCTTCAGGAGGATCGGGAGGCATGCGCACTAGGAGGCAATGAGGAAATCACGTATGAGCAAGAGAGAGAGATGGCGCACCAAGAATTACATGTTTGAGGTGTTCCACGACGTTTGGACTGTGTGCCAATAAGGCCGAACCCATATATGGGTCGGTATGTATCAGTTTGAGTCGAACCGAGTCAGTTTGGGCCAAGTTATGGCTGTTTTTAGGCCCGTTTAGATGGGAGGACGCCCCAGCCCTCATATAAACCTCCGTAGCCGTCACAAGTTAGGGTTGAGACCACGTTAAAATATTTTGGAGTTGTTTCTTTCATAGAACCTCTGGAATTACCCTGTGTTCGAATCTACCAACTATAATTGAGTGTGATCTGTTGTTTCATTGGGAATTAGTAGATTGCATACTACCGTTCGTGGTCACGGCCGTGTGCGCAAGAGTGTGGTGTTGTGAATATCCTACAAGGTTCGAGATCTGTTGCGCTGGCATTAGGGATCGAGCGGGAGAGATCATAGCTACGCACTAGTTATCTATCATCCACCATCATCATCGCCATCCGCTTACTGAGAAGATCGGGCCACCCCATATCATCTCAGTATCAGATTTCCAGTGTTGCCTCGGTAAGCATCCACAAATCCATCCATAGATTAGTTTTTTTTCCTATACAGAAAAAGCCACACAAAAATATTAGGGTTCATAGTTCATTGCCATAGCCTAGATAACATTGTTCGTGAGTTCTAGTTGCTGATCGTAATCCTTTTGTGTAGCCTTTCTTCTAAATCTGAGTCGTAGTTTTTGTTTAGTTTTCATCTGTTTTTGATCCGTTGTCGGAGTCCCTAGACTATTCCTAGACTGTTCGTCGTGTTCTCGAGTCTTAGATCTAGTAGATCTGTTTTCTTTTAGTCTCAGGTTGTAGATCCGTTTGAAAGAAGGAGAAAAAAAAGCAAACCGATTGGATCTAGACTTGTACTGAGTTTGCTTCATGTTGAAGGCAAAAAAAAATTCCCGAAAAAAAAAAATTCGGACCGTCGCTGTACCACAGCCAGGTCTGTCCTCATACGAGAAATTTTTGTCTGCCGACATCCTGCCGCGGCAGGATTTTAGGCCATTTTTCTGCCGTGGTAGAGACCAATTTTCAGGTCAAATTTTTTTCTTTTTTTGTTTATTTTTTTACTAAGTCCACATAGCGTACCTATCCTTGTGAGCCTTAGTAAACCTTTCTTTGTGTCTAAAACTATCCTACGAGACTAGTGTGCTTAGTGCTC
This sequence comes from Avena eriantha, assembly GCA_910589775.1. NCBI lineage: Eukaryota > Viridiplantae > Streptophyta > Magnoliopsida > Poales > Poaceae > Avena > Avena eriantha. The sequence goes on from CAJUXJ010000058.1 coordinate 94,159, forward strand.
TGCGGGCTGCTCAGTTTAGCAATCTTGTGCCCGTTTCGTTGAGACATTGCTAGCGTCTCTCCTTGTGCATTGCAACACGAGCGTTCCTCTGACATACCTCACTTTTTTGAGCTCATTTTCATATTTGCAATTGCCCCATTTATCTCCACCATGTGTGTTTCCGTCGGTCTTTGTCATACGATCAGCACTAGGACTTGTTTGCGGTGTAGTTAGGATACCATACCTACAGCTCCACCATAAATACCCTGTGTGCCCTGTGATCGTTCTCTATACCTTTGATATTCACTTCATCACATCAGTGCATCAGTTTTTGATTTCGTTTGGTAGAGCATCTCTATTCACTTTGGAACGGTAAGATCTCCTTTCTTATTAGTTGTGAGTGAGCTGTGAGAGTTCCACCATATAGATTTTGACTTTTGCACTAATGTACTAATCATGACTTCTACTAGTGTTGATGTGATGCAGAAATCAGATGATGTTTACCATGACTATTTAGCTATTGTGGTTGGCATGACATATGATCCAACTACAATCAAGTGGCGATTGGAAAGTTCCGCCACACCCGCAGAATATCAGATTTGGGAAATTGATATGGGATTTGGTTTTGCGCGATGTCGTACTTTCGATAGCAAGTTTAATGGTCATATAGAATACATTCTTGCTCACCGACGTGTGGATAAAGAGGTAGCTCGTTGGTGGAAGGACGCAAGGATTGTGTATGGTGTCATGGGTAAAAAAATCCTTTGGGAAGATTTCAAGCAATTTCTACGTTCTATGTTTTTGAACAACTTCAAATGGCCTCTTCGAGAAATTTTGAGAGTGGACACTAATGAGACATGTGAGTTGTCTACTAACGTAATCATGTGTACTCCTAGTGTTGTATCTTGTGATGTGCAGGTTGCTTTTGAAGAAAGGGAGCCGCCTATTTTACAACCTGCATCACACTATCTGGTATTGTTACTTGAGGAGGATGTCGTAGTACCTACTACAGCTGAGAAGTTTGTTAATGACATTGGTACTGATTTGGAGCTTCAGCCAACATGTGCGACATATTGTTAGTCTATTCCTTTATTGGAGCCTCCTTGTGATTTGCCTTGCACTACTGTTTTAGCACCATGTGATAGTTTACCAAATTCAAATTTTGATCATGTGGTACTGATAACACATAAGGAAATACTTGCTCGACTACCACCTGCTGATATTGTGTATTCCATCATGCTAAATGAACCTTTGAGTATGACTTGTGCTATGGATAAGATGTCTGAAATTTCATTTCTGAATTCTAGCACATATTCTCCTTGTTTCACTTTCAATCTGATTGGTGAATATAGCATGCATGAAATTTTCTTGTGGATCACATATGCATTACTTGTGATCGAATCGCTGAACTGAAACATGCTGTTTTCAGCCATACATGTTGTGTGTCGACGATTTTGTGTTGTGAGATATATGCTAAGATTTGTGATAATATGAAACTAAAGTTAGGTCTAGTTGATATAATGCAGCCAACACAAGCAATTTTACCTATGTTGGATCGTTGTAATCTTGCTAGAATAGAACCCCAGTTTTCATATTCGTTGTGTTTATCCCAAAATTCGTTGTCTAGTTGTGCTAATGCTTTATACTTCACTTATATTTGCAAATTGAGTTGCATTTTACATACTGGACAACATGATCATGTTCATAATAATCAGAGTAGCGCAGTTGAAGCATGGCATGATTCAATTTGGTTTTCAGACATATTGAATTGGTTTGATCTTGTTCACAAATTAGATCATAGATCTTCTTTGAGAAGACTGAATTTAATATTGAAGAACATGACTATCTATTTAGTTGTTTTTAACCATGATCGTGATTCTTTGTACCTCACTTATACCTGCAATTTAAGTTGCTTGATCTATACTGGACATACTTTTCATGTGAACAACAATAATACAACATGTTATATATACATATACTTTGCGCACACGTTGTTCTTTTTGTTTCTCCCACTTTCAGGTTACCTAAAGCCGAGGACGGCTTTTCATGAAGAAAGGGAGGATGATGAGGATATCTACAGGGATTATGATGATTCTGACTGCCTGAACTGGAAGGAAATACTGAGTCAAATCAACAATGACTATCAGGTGAATTCATTCTTAATTGAACCTGATGTTTTACTTAATGAGAACTTTATACTACCTAAGTCTATGCATCTTTGTATGATCGGGTTTATTGATAACACAAGCATTGCGCGAGGAGGAGGAGAGTTGCAGCAAGAAGGACAAGCGCTGATTTCCAATATCAACAAGTGCGTGAGGGAGGAGCGGGAGGCATGCGCACTAGGAGGCAATGAGGAAATCACGTATGAGCAAGAGAGAGAGAGATGGCGCACCAAGAATTACATGTTTGAGGTGTTCCACGACGTTTGGACTGCGTGCCAATAAGGCCGAACCCATATATGCGTCGGTATGTATCAGTTTGAGTCGAACCGAGTCAGTTTGGGCCAAGTTATGGCTGTTTTTAGGCCCGTTTAGAGGGGAGGACGCCCCAGCCCTCATATAAACCTCCGTAGCCGTCACAAGTTACGGTTGAGACCACGTTAAAATATTTTGGAGTTGTTTCTTTCATAGAACCTCTGGACAGTCCGGCCGGGCCGGATATTCCGGTCAGTTTAGGCCAGAAATTCCGGCGGGGCGGATATTCCGGTCCGTTTTGGCCGGACAGTCCGGTCCGGTCGAGCCAGAACTTCCAGAACACGAACGGGACGAGTTTTGGCGGAAAAACTCGAACCAAAACCTCAAATTGATGGGGAAAATCAAGGAATTAGGCTATGGAAATGTAGGAGAAGGTAGATCAACAAGTTCAGCAAGTAATCCACGGATCAAAACCGACCAAAACGCACTCAAATCACAGATCGATCCAAAACACGAAATTGGGGCTATTTTTTGGGGATTTTTGAATTTATGGGGAAAAGACCAAATCGAGGAGAAATCCGCGGCAACCAAAAGCTGCTGATACCAGATGATGTGGGTTGACACAAGATCCACTCAAATTTGTGGCTATTTTTGTGGTTTTTCAAGAAAAGATTTGGTGGGGAAGAACGAGGGTGAAATCCGTGGCAACTTGGGCTCTGATGCCAGATGATGAGGGCAAACCTCTAGGGTGGCCCGATCTTCACGGATCTCGTGGTCAAATCAATGGGAAATCGAGGGGAAAGGGAGAAGTTTGCGGGAGCGGACGCACACCTCGCGAAGACCATGATGAACACACGCAAAACACACACGATACAAGGCCGATTGCTCTCATCGGTGGCGACCGGTCCGATAGAATCCTCGCAAGAAAAGATCGGTCAACGTGCTCCTGTCAATCCCAAGCGGAGAGGGAAGAACACCTTGGAGAGTGTTGAGGGCAAACCTCTAGGGTGGCCCGATCTTTCACGATTCCCTTTCAAATCGAGGATGGAGTGCGGGGGAAGGAGGAAAGGATGAACACGGCGAACACACGCACGAAGAACGCGATGACCACACACACGCAAAACCACGATAAACACCAATAGCTCACGCCAGCGGTGACCAGTCCGGCGCAATCCCTAGGATTGGCATCGGGCGGAGGAATCTCTCTCGAACCGGCATGCCGAGATGGGAGACTCGGTGAGATCTTGACGTCTAGGCAAAGGGACACCGATGCCTAGGCCTTGTACATCGCGGAGGCACAATGCAAACTCCAACGAGGTTTGGGGATATTGGTGCTCCTTAGTCAAGGACCATGAGGCAAGAATTAGATAGATCCACAAAGGGGTTTCCACTAATCCCAATATCAAGCCTAGGGTTTACAATGGAGGTGGGGGGCTATATATAGGCCAACCACAAGTTCAGGGGTAATTCAGGCATTAAAGTAGAGTTCTGGGCGAAGTAGAGGGGTACATGGGCCATAGGGCCCAGCTTGGCTCGCAGGCCCATCTTCAGGCCGGACAGTCCGGGTCGGAACGGCCGGACAGTCCGGGGTGGCCGGACACTCCGGGCAGTGTCTGGGCAGTGTCCGAACTGGCACACGGAATGTCCGAGTCCAGACGGGGTGGGGGTAGGCCGGAAACTCCGGCTGAGTCGTGCCGGACACTCCGGCTGGAGTCGGGCGGACATTCCGGCTCTGGCAGCTTCAGCTCAGGAGCAGCTTCAGGGCTCGTGGGTCGACGCGGCGGGGGCTCATACCTGATGATGCACAAAGTAGTGGTATGAAGTAGCACGCCATCCAAGGAGGTATCAAATTGGCACGAAGAGAGGAGCGAGTTCACCTTAGCTTGGAGGAGTTTGTGATATGGGGTGGCCCGATCTTCTCAGTAAGCGGATGGCGATGATGATGGTAGATGGTAGATAACTAGTGGGTAGCTATGATCTCTCCCGCTCGATCCCTGATGCCAGTGCAACAGATCTCGAACCTTGTAGGATATTCACAACACCACACTCTTGCGCACGCGGCCGTGACCACGAACGGTAGTATGCAATCTACTAATTCCCAATGGAACAATAGATCACACTCAATTATAGTTGGTAGATTTGAACACAGGGTAATTCTAGAGGTTCTATGAAAGAAACAACTCCAAAATATTTTAACGTGGTCTAAACCCTAACTAGAGGTCATCCCAGGGCTTATAAGGGCAGCTGGGGCAGCCAGAAACCAAAACGAAACGCAAACGACTCAAACCGATACAAACCGACTCGGACCAGATTCGGTCGGCGGGCGGACACTCCGGTCGAAATCGGACGGACAGTCAGGTCAGGCCGGACACTCCGGGTGGAGCGTGCTGGACAGTCCGGTCTAGCCGGAAACTTTGAAGTTTCCGGGTGATGTCCGGGTAGTGTCCGAACTGGCAGACAGAATGTCCACGCCAGTTTGCCTCTCGACCAGGCCGGACAGTCCGGGTGGATCCGACCGGACACTCCAGTCGTGGCCGATCTTTTTGCCTCCGTGTTGATGATCTTCTCTTGCGCCTTCCTCCCGCTCCTCCCTCGTGCATCCTTGGGTGATCATCATGTTGGGCTTCTCTTGTAGCCCTTCTCCTCCTCGCGCCATGCTTGTTTCTCCAACGAACCTGATCATACATAAATGCATAGACTTAGGCAGTATAAAGTTCTCAACAATCAAAGTAACAGATTCGTTTAGGAGTAAATTCACCTGTTGATCTAGTAGCTTAGCACGAGCTCTTGTAATAGGTCCAATTCTAATCTCATTGGACTGATCCTGTCTTGCGACAATTGTAGCATCTTCAGTAGTCATTGGGGTAGGTGTAATTGTAGGGATGTCCTCATCATCTCCCCCCTTCCAAAGGCGTCGACCTCGACGCTCCAAGGTCTTCTCCAGCATATGGTGACAAATCAGCAACGTTGAAGCTGTTGCTAACTCCACCAAACTCCTCAATAGGTATATCCACCGAGTAGGTGTTATCATTAATCTTGGCTAACACCTTGTAAGGACTAGCACCACGTGGCTTCAATTTGGACTTTCGAAGTAATGGAAACCTATCCTTGCGTAGATGCACCCAAACCATATCTCCAGGCTCGAACAACACTTCTTTCCTAGCTTGATTCCTTGCAGCAGCAATGTTCTTGCCTTTCTTCTCAATAGCCTCTCGAGTCTTCTCATGTATTTTCTTCACATAATCAGCATGTTTTGATGCCTCCATATCAACTCTCTTATGTAATGGCAGAGGCAACATATGAAGTGGCGTCAATGGTTTGAAACCATACACCACCTCAAAAGGACAAAGCTGAGTAGTTGAATGCACAGCCCTCTTGTAAGAAAATTCAACATGTGGCAAACACTCTTCCCACTCCCGCAGATTCTTTTTAATCATGGTCCTTAGCAGCTGTGACAATGTTCGATTCACCACCTCCATTTGACCATCTGTTTGGGGATGACATGTAGTACTGAACAGCAACTTCATTCCTAGCTTTCCCCATAAGGTCTTCCAAAAGTAGCTCATGAACTTCACATCCCGGTCAGAAACAATCGTCTTTGGTACTCCATGTAATCTCACGATGTCCCTAAAAAACAGGTTAGCAACATGCGACGCATCGTCGCTTTTGTGGCAGGCAATAAAATGAGCCATCTTAGAGAACCTATCCACTACCACAAATATAGAATCATGAGCTCTCTGAGTTTTAGGTAGACCTAGCACAAAATCCATACTAATATCTTCCCATGGAGTAGTCGGTGCAGAGAGAGGTGTATACAAACCGTGAGGCTTCAGCTTAGATTTCGATTGTGGCATGTAATACATCGGCTCACAAATCTGTACACATCACGCCTCATCCTGGGCTAATAAAAGTGATCAGCAAGCATGAGCAACGTCTTCTCACGCCCAAAGTGACCCATCAAACCACCAGCATGTGACTCCTGCACTAAGAACAAACGCAACGACGATTCTGGAATACATAGTTTGTTAGCTCGAAACAAATATCCATCATGTATATGATACTTATCCCATGCGTTTCTAAGAGCACACAAACGATATGGTTCATCAAAATCATGGTCAGTTGCATAAAGTGCACAAATAGCTTCTAATCCAGGAATTTTAACATCAAGATTGGTTAATAGCATGTTCTTCCTAGATAGAGCATCAGCAACAACGTTCTCTTTTCCCTTCTTATAGTTAATGATGTAAGGACAAGACTCAATGAACTCAACCCATTTAGCTAATCTTCTTTGCAAATTTGATTGAGCTTTCAAGTATTTCAATGCTTCATGATCAGAATGTATGATGAATTCCTTTGGCCACAAATAATGTTGCCAAACCTCAAGTACTCGAACAAGTGCATACAATTCCTTATCATAGATAGAACAATTCCACAGTCAATTTCTCAGAAAAATAAGCTATAGGCCGTCCCTCTTGCATCAAAACGCCACCTATGCCTATACCACTAGCATCACATTCAACTTCAATTTGCTTCGAAAAATCAGGTAATGCAAGTAATGGTGCAGAAGTAAGCAAACGTTTTAATGTATCAAATGCAATGCCTTGGGCCGCGCCCCATACAAAAGGAACACCTTTCTTTGTCAAATCATTTAATGGTGCAGCAATGGTGCTAAAATCTTTCACAAAGCGCCTATAGAAACTAGCGAGACCGTGGAAACTACGCACTTGACTAACATTCATTGGAGTAGGACAATTCTGAATTGATTCAATTTTAGATTGATCTACCCCTACTCCATGCTTAGAAACAACAAATCCTAGGAATATGACCTTATCTTTTGCAAATGTACACTTCTCAAGATTAGCATACAGTTTATTATCACGTAACACTTGCAAAACTTGTCTAATATGAGTGCAATGTTCAGATTCGGTGTGGCTGTATATAAGTATATCATCAAAGTAAACAACCACAAAACGACCAATAAACTCTCTCAAAACATGATTCATCAAACGCATGAAAGTACTAGGTGCATTAGTAAGACCAAACGGCATGACTAACCACTCCTACAAACCGAATTTAGTTTTGAAAGCAGTTTTCCATTCATCCCCTTCTTTCATCCTAATTTGATGATAACCACTACGCAAGTCAATTTTAGAGAAAATAGCAGCACCACTCAATTCATCTAGCATATCCTCTAAGCGTGGAATAGGATGACGATATCGAATAGTGATGTTATTAATAGCTCTACAATCAACACACATGCGCCAAATACCATCTTTCTTAGGAACTAAAATAACAGGAACAGTACAAGGGCTAAGAGAGATACGGATGTACCCTTTATCCAGCAACGCTTGTACTTGCTTCTGAATTTCCTTAGTTTCTTCGGGATTAGTCCTGTAAGATGCGCGGTTGGGAAGTGTGGCGCCAGGAATCAGGTCCACTTGATGTTCTATACCACGCAATGGAGGCAAACCTGCGGGTACGTCTTCTAGAAACACATCCCCAAAGTCTTGCAAAACAGAAGAGACACCAAGAGAAATAGGGGTCATGTCGTTAGAAACCAATACCTCGCCCTTATACATGAGCACAAGTGGCATGGCTGTAGGATCCTCACGAAACTCTCTCATATCCTCCTTGCTGGCTAATATCAATAACCCAGGCACTCTCTCACTTTTCGTTATATCACTCAATTTAGGCTCAATTACATCAGGAACAGTTGTGACACAGTCTTGCTGAGTGGTAGTATCTTCCTTCCAGTTCACCTCTATCTTCTGGCGAGAATCATTCACAATTTCTTGTGGTGTCATTGGCTGCATAGTAATCTTCTTTCCTTTGAATTCCAAGTGATATGTATTGGCTCGGCCATTGTGTTGCACATGGTGATCATAGAGCCAAGGCCGACCCAATAGTAGGTGACAAACAGTCATAGGAACCACATCAAAATCAATAAAATCTTTGTATGGCCCTATTTGAAAATTCACACGTACCATATGATTTACCTTCATCTCACCATTGTTGCTCAACCATTGTATGTAGTATGGCTTGGGATGAGGTAAGTATGTCAAATTCAGTTTGGCACATAGTTCCTTACTTGCAAGATTTCTGTAGCTACCTCCATCAATAATGACCTTGTAAGCTTTGTTTGGTCCAACGAGAGCTTTTGTTTGGAACAAGTTGCAACGCTGGGATTCCTCAACCGATTGCACACTAAGTACACATGAAGATACGACAATAGTGGGTGCACGCTCAGCATATGCATCAGCACCAACCTCACCGTCATCAATATCATCATCAGAAGCTTCATCTCCACTTTCTACTTCACCTTGTTCATTAACAAACATAACCTTGCTGTTTGGACAATCTTTCTTGTAGTGACCTGTACCTCCACAAGTATGGCACACCACATCACGAGTACGTGCAGTAGACATGTTGGAACCCGAGCTAGCAGCAGGAGCAACGAGTTTCCGAGCAGTAGAACCAAACGAAGGTGTACTTGCGGGCTTGGCCAATGGTGTAAAAGGAGCAGCAGCTGGTGGCGCAGCTGTAGAAGGTGTAGACCTGGCCGAAAATCTGCTGGAGGATAGAAAACGAGCACGCGACTTCCCCTCTTCTGCCAACCAGGATTCAGCCTCTCTAGCATGATGCAACAACTCATTCATGGTCTCATACTTGTGATGACGAACAATGCTCTTGATCGGTAACTTCAAATTGTTTAGGAATCGCTGCATGGTCATCTCAATGGACTCACGAATTCTAGCACGCTGCATAAGTGATATGGGGTGGCCCGATCTTCTCAGCAAGCTCTTGTCGATGGTAATGGTGGATGATAGATAACTAGTGCGTAGCTATGATCTCTCCCGCTCGATCCATGATGCCAATGCAACAACTCTCGAACCTTGTAGGATATTCACAACACCACACTCTTGCGCACGCAGCCGTGACCACGAACGGTAGTCTGCAATCTACTAATTCCCAATGGAACAACAGATCACACTCAATTATAGTTGGTAGATTCGAACACAGGGTAATTCCAGAGGTTCTATGAAAGAAACAACTCCAAAATATTTTAACGTGGTCTAAAACCTAACTTTTGACGGCTACAGAGGTTTATATGAGGGCTGGGGTGTCCTCCCCTCTAAACGGGCCTAAAAACAGCCATAACTTGGCCCAAACTGACTTGGTTCGACTCAAACTGATACATACCGACCCATATATGGGTTCGGCCTTATTGGCACGCAGTCCAAACGTCGTGGGACACCTCAAACATGTAATTCTTGGTGCGCCATCTCTCTCTCTTGCTCATACGTGATTTCCTCATTGCGTCCTAGTGCGCCTGCCTCCCGCTCCTCCCTCGCGCACTTGTTGATATTGGAAATCAGCGCTTGTCCTTCTTGCTGCAACTCTCCTCCTCCTCACGCAAAGCTTGTGTTATCAATAAACCTGATCATACAAAGATGCATAGACTTAGGTAGTATAAAGTTCTCATTAAGTAAAACATCAGGTTCAATCAAGAGTGAATTCACCTGTTGCTCAATCAGCTTTGCACGAGCTCTTGTAATGGGTCCAATCCTGATTTCATTGGACTTCTTCTTTGCAGCAACATCTTCATGGTGAATAGGAGTAGGAGATAGTGGAATAGTATGGATGTCCTCATCATCTCCCCCCCTTCAAAAGGCGTCGACCTCGACGCTCCAAGGTCTTCTCCAGCATATGGTGATAAATCAGCAACGTTGAAGCTGTTGCTAGCACCACCAAACTCCTCAATAGGTATATCAACTGAATAGGCATTATCATTAATTTTGGCTAGCACTTTGTAAGGACCAGCACCACGTGGCTTCAACTTGGACTTGCGAAGTAGTGGAAATCTGTCCTTGCGTAGATGCACCCAAACCATATCTCTAGGCTCGAACAACACTTCTTTTCTTGCTTGATTCCTTGCAGCAGCAATGTTTTTGCCTTTCTTCTCAATAGCCTCTCGAGTCTTCTCATGTATTTTCTTCACATAATCAGCATGTTTTTATGCCTCCATATCAACTCTCTCATGTAATGGCAGAGGCAACATATCGAGTGGCGTTAATGGCTTGAAGCCATACACCACCTCAAAAGGACAAAGTTGAGTAGTTGAATGCACAGCCCTGTTGTTAGCGAACTCAACATGTGGCAAACACTCTTCCCACTCCCGCAGATTCTTTTAATCATGGTCCTTAGTAGCTGTGACAATGTTCTATTCACCACCTCCGTTTGACCATCTCTTTGGGGGTGACATGTAGTACTCAACAGCAACTTCGTTCCTAGCTTCCCCCATAAGGTCTTCCAAAAGTAGCTCATGAACTTCACATCACGGTCAGAAACAATCGTCTTTGGTACTCCATGTAATCTCACGATGTCCCTGGAAAACAGGTTAGCAACATGCGACGCATCGTCGCTTTTGTGGTAGGCAATAAAATGAGCCATCTTAGAGAAGCTATCCACTACCACAAATATAGAATCATGACCTCTCTGAGTTTTAGGTAGACCTAGCACAAAATCCATACTAATGTCTTCCCATGGAGTAGTAGGTGCAGAGAGAGGTGTATACAAACCGTGAGGCTTCAGCTTGGATATCGACTTGTGGCAAGTAATGCATCTGCTCACAAATCTGTACACATCACGCCTCATATTGGGCCAATAAAAATGATCAGCAAGCATGAGCAACGTCTTCTCACGCCCAAAGTGACCCATCAAACCACCAGCATGTGATTCCTGCACTAAGAACAAACGCAACGACGATTCTGGAATACATAGTTTGTTAGCTCGAAACAAATATCCATCATGTATATGATACTTATCCCATGCGTTTCTAAGAGCACATAAACGATATGGTTCAGCAAAATCATGGTCAGTTGCATAAAGTGCACAAATAGCTTCTAATCCAGGAATTTTAACATCAAGATTGGTTAATAGCATGTTCTTCCTAGATAGAGCATCAGCAACAACATTCTCTTTTCCCTTCTTATAATTAATGATGTAAGGAAAAGACTCAATGAACTCAACCCATTTAGCTAATCTTCTATGCAAGTTTGATTGAGCTTTCAAGTATTTCAATGTTTCATGATCAGAATGTATGATGAATTCCTTTGGCCACAAATAATGTTGCCAAACTTCAAGTACTCTCACAAGTGCATACAATTCTTTATCATAGATTGAATAATTCAAACGAGCACTAGTCAATTTCTCAGAAAAATAAGCTATAGGCCGTCCCTCTTGCATCAAAACGCCACCTATGCCTATACTACTAGCATCACATTCAACTTCAAATTGCTTCGAAAAATCAGGTAATGCAAGCAATGGTGCAGAAGTAAGCAAACGTTTCAATGTATCAAATGCAATGTCTTGGGCCGCGCCCCATACAAAAGGAACACCTTTCGTTGTCAAATCATTTAATGGTGCAGCAATGGTGCTAAAATCTTTCACAAAGCGCCTATAGAAACCAGCGAGACTATGGAAACTACGCACTTGACTTACATTCATTAGAGTAGGACAATTCTGAATTGATTCAATTTTTGATCGATCTACCTCTACTCCATGCTTAGAAACAACAAATCCTAGGAATATGACCTTATCTTTTGCAAATGTACACTTCTCAAGATTAGCATACAGTTTATTATCACGTAACACTTGCAAAACTTGTGTAATATGAGTGTAATGTTCAGATTCGGTGTGGCTGTATATGAGTATATCATCAAAGTAAACAACCACAAAACGACCAATAAACTCTCTCAAAACATGATTCATCAAACGCATGAAAGTACTAGGTGCATTAGTAAGGCCAAACGGCATGACTAACCACTCATACAAGCCGAATTTAGTTTTGAAAGCAGTTTTCCATTCATCCCCTTCTTTCATCCTAATTTGATGATAACCACTACGCAAGTCAATTTTAGAGAAAACAGCAGCACCACTCAATTCATCTAGCATATCCTCTAAGCGTGGAATAGGATGACGATATCGAATAGTGATGTTATTAATCGCTCTACAGTCAACACACATGCGCCATGTACCATCTTTCTTAGGAACTAAAATAACAGGAACAACACAAGGGCTAAGAGACGAATGTACCCTTTATCCAGCAACGCTTGTACTTGCTTCTGAATTTCCTTAGTTTCTTCGGGATTAGTCCTGTAGGGTGCACGGTTGGGAAGTGTGGCGCCAGGAATCAAGTCCACTTGATGTTCTATACCATGCAATGGAGGTAAGCCCACGGGTACATCTTCTGGAAACACATCCCCAAAGTCCTGCAGAACAGAAGAGACACCAAGAGAAATAGGGGTCATGTCGTTAGAAACCAATACCTCGCCCTTATACATGAGCACAAGTGGCATGGCTGTAGGATCCTCACGAAATTCTCTCATATCTTCCTTAGTGGCTAATATTAATAAACCGGGCACTCTCTCACTTTTCGTTATATCACTCAATTTAGGCTCAATTACATTAGGAACAGCTGTCACGCAATCTCGCCGAGTGGTAGTATCTTCCTTCAGGTTCACCTCTATCTTCTGGCGAGAATCATTCACAATTTCTTGTAGTGTCATTGGCTGCATAGTAATCGTCTTTCCTTTGAATTCCAAGTGATATGTATTGGCTCGGCCATTGTGTTGCACATGGCGATCATAGAGCCATGGCCTACCCAATAGTAGGTGACAAACAGTCATAGGAACCACATCAAAATCAATAGAATCTTTGTAGGGCCCTATTTGAAAGTTCACTCGTACCATATGATTTACCTTCATCTCACCATTGTTGCTCAACCATTGTATGTAGTATGGCTTGGGATGAGGTAAGTATGTCAAATTCAGTTTGGCACATAATTCCTTACTTGCAAGATTTCTGCAGCTACCTCCATCAATAATGACCTTGCAAGCTTTATTTGGTCCAACCAGAGCTTTTGTTTGGAACAAGTTGCAACGCTGGGATTCCTCAACCGGTTGCACACTAAGTACACGTGAAGACACGACGATAGTTGGTGCACGCTCAGCATATGCATCAGCACCACCCTCGCCGTCATCAATATCATCATCAGAAGCTTCATCTCCACTTTCTACTTCACCTTGTTCATTAACAAACATAACCTTGCTGTTTGGACAATCCTTCTTATAGTGACCTCTGCCTCCACAAGTATGGCACACCACATCACGAGTATGTGCAGTAGACATGTTGGAACCCGAGCTAGCAGCAGGACCAGCGGGTTTCCGAGTATTAGAACCAAACGAAGGTGTACTTGCTGGTTTGGCCGATGGTGTAAACGGAACAGCAGCTGGTGGCATGACAGTGGGAGGTGTAGATCTGGCCGAAAATCTGCTAGAAGATGGAAATCGAGCACGTGACTTTGCCTCTTCAGCCAGCTGGGACTCGACCTCTCTAGCATGGTGCAGAAGCTCGTTCATTGTCTCATACTTATGATAACGCACAATACTCTTGATTTGAAGCTTCAAATTGTTGAGGAAACGTTGCATCGTCATCTCTCGTGATTCACGAACATTAGCACGCTGCATAAGCATCTCCATCTCCATGTAGTACTCATCAACTGTCATTGTGCCTTGCCTCAACTGTGTGAGCTTGTTAAACACAGAACGCAAATAATTGGAGGGAACAAAACGATCCGCCATGATGGCCTTCATCTCACGCCAATCCCTCACAGGAAGTTCATTGTCGTTCCGTCTATTCTGCACAATAGCTTCCCACCAACGCAAAGCGTAACCATCAAATTCTGATGCAGCAAGTTTGACCTTCTTGTCTTCTGGGTAATCAAATAAACGCCAGAGCTTTTCAATCTTCAACTCCCAAGTAATATAATCCTCAGGATGAAGCGAGCCATTGAAAGAAGGAATTGAGAACTTGGGCTTGCCCAAACTATCATCAGCTGGATTGTAAGCACGCTGGGCACGTCCAAGAGGAGCATACCCACGGCCATACATAGGAGTAGCCACAGGTGCAGGGGGATTTGCACGTCCCTGCCACGATGTGGAGCCGCATCAGCCGCACTCCCCTCATCAAAGTCCTCAAACCCATCATCATGTTGTGCCAGTCCGGGCTGGAGTGTTGCCTGAATTGCCTCAATGGAACGCTGCAAAGTGGCAAAGTTGACATTCATAGCAGTCAGCTGCGTCTGAATATTATTGATGGCTCCAGTATTATTCTCCACAGCATCTTGTATGTCGGTGATATTTCTATCAACAGACTCTCTCCAAGTAACAAGCTCCTCCACCTGCTTTTTCTGTGACACAATTTCATCATCACTCAAAGACATGATTAGTAAGTTAGTGCAAAAATCAAAATCAGTATGGTGGAAACTCTCACAACTCACTCACAACTGATAAGAAAGAAGATCTTACCGTTCCAAAGTGAATAGAGATGCTCTACCAAACGTAATCAAAGACTGATGCACTGAAGTGATGAAGTGAATATCAAAGGTATAGAGAACGATCATAGGGCACACAGGTTATTTATGGTGGAGCTATAGGTATGGTATCCTATCTACACCGCAAACAAGTCCTAGTGCTGATTGTATGACATAGACCCATGGAAACACACACAGTGGAGATAAATAGGGCAATTGCAACTATGAAAATGAGCTTAAAAAAAGTAAGGTATGTCAGAGGAATGCTCGTGTTGCAATGCACAAGGAGAGACGCTAGCAATGTCTCAACGAAACGGGCACAAGATTGCTAACTGAGCAGCCCACAGAGCACTAAGCACGCTAGTCTCGTAGGATAGTTATAGACACAAAGAAAGGCTTACTAAGGCTCACAAAGATAGGTACGCTATGTGGACCCAGTAAAAAAATAAACAAAAAAAGAAAAAAACATTGACCCGAGAATTGGTCTCTGCCACGGCAGAAAAACGGCCTAAAATCCTGCCGCGGCAGGATGGCGGCGGAATTTTTTTTTCGTACTAGCACAGACTGGTCTGTGGTAAGGCGATGGTTCGATTTTTTTTGTCACGCCGGAGCACAGACTTGTCTGCGGTCAGGCGTGAGGCAGCGAGCCGATTTTTTTTATTCCGACTGGCCAAGTAGTACACAACTAGGACTCTTTACTTGGATCGGATCTGACTTGATGGTAGCAGAAAAAAGATGGTGGAAAACAACTAGAACAACTAGAAAACAAATCTACGAAGAACAGATCTAGATCTAATCTAATAGAGGAACGCGACCAGCAACTATTACTCGAATACGATGTAAACTAGGCTATGGCAACTCTTTTTGTGAGGCTTTTTCTGTATAGGATGAAAAACACTCTCTAATCTATGGATGGATTGTGGATTGCTTACCGAGGCAACGAGGAAATCTGATACCAAGATGATATGGGGTGGCCCGATCTTCTCAGCAAGCTCTTGTCGATGGTAATGGTGGATGATAGATAAGTAGTGCGTAGCTATGATCTCTCCCGCTCGATCCCTGATGCCAATGCAACAGCTCTCGAACCTTGTAGGATATTCACAACACCACACTCTTGCGCACGCAGCCATGACCACGAACGGTAGTCTGCAATCTACTAATTCCCTATGGAACAACAGATCACACTCAATTATAGTTGGTAGATTCGAACACAGGGTAATTCCAGAGGTTCTATGAAAGAAACAACTCCAAAATATTTTAACGTGGTCTAAAACCTAACTTGTGACGGCTATAGAGGTTGATATGAGGGCTGGGGCGTCCTCCCCTCTAAACGGGCCTAAAAACAGCCATAACTTGGCCCAAACTGACTCGGTTCGACTCAAACTGATACATACTGACCCATATATGGGTTCGGCCTTATTGGCACGCAGTCCAACGTCGTGGGACACCTCAAATATGTAATTCTTGGTGTGCCATCTCTCTCTCTTGCTCATACGTGATTTCCTCATTGCGTCCTAGTGCGCCTGCCTCCCGCTCCTCCCTCGCGCACTTGTTGATATTGGAAATTAGCGCTTGTCCTTCTTGCTGCAACTCTCCTCCTCCTCGCGCAACGCTTGTGTTATCAATAAACCTGATCATACAAAGATGCATAGACTTAGGTAGTATAAAGTTCTCATTAAGTAAAACATCAGGTTCAATTAAGAGTGAATTCACCTGTTGCTCAATCAGCTTTGCACGAGCTCTTGTAATGGGTCCAATCCTGATTTCATTGGACTTCTTCTTTGCAGCAACATCTTCATTGTGAATAGGAGTAGGAGATAGTGGAATAGTATGGATGTCCTCATCAATAAGCATCTCCATCTCCATGTAATACTCATCAACTGTCATGGTGCCTTGCTTCAGTTGCATCAATTTATCAAAAATTGATCGCAAGTAGTTGGTTCGTACGAAACGAGCTTTCATGATTTGCTTCATCTCGCGCCAATCCCTCATAGGAAGTTCATTGTCCTCCCTCCTATGTTGCACAAGAGAATCCCACCAACGTAAAGCATAACCATCAAATTCCGATGCTGCAAGCTTGACCTTCTTATCTTCTGGATAGTCAAATAAGCGCCAGAGTTTCTCAATCTTCAACTCCCATGTGAGGTAGTGTTCAGGATCAATGGAACCATCAAACTTAGGAATTGAAAATTTTGGCTTGCCCAAACCATCATCAGCAGCTTGGTTGGGCACACGTTGACCACGACCAAGATGGACAAACCCACGACCATGAGCAGGTGCATGGACAGGGGCAATAGCACGTCCCCTGCCAACATGTGGAGCAGCATCAACAGCGCTACCCTCATCGAAATCATCGAAGGCATCATCATGTTTAAGATCTTCCCTTCTATGTAAGGCGGCTGTGAAACCCTCAATGGACTGCTGCAACGCGGTGACATTGACATTGAGCGTCTCCACTTGTGTTTGGATAGTATCAACCGTCCCAACATGCTGATCCAATCTCATATTCATATCTTGGAGATTCTTGTCAATGGCATCTGTCGTGTTAGTAAACACACGTGTCAAGTGGGATTTCAAAGCCTCATATTCACGCCAATTGACGAGCTGCTCATCCTTCTTTTTCTGCAACACAACATCATCATCACTAGTAGACATGATTAGTGGGTTAGTGCAAAAATCAGAATTTGTATGGTGGAAACTCTCACAACTCACTCACAACTAATAAGAAAGGAGATCTTACCGTTCCAAAGTGAATAGAGATGTTCTACCAAACGAAATCAAAGACTGATGCACTTGATGTGATGAAGTGAATATCGAAGGTATAGAGAGCGATCGCAGGGCACACAGGTTATTTATGGTGGAGCTATATGTATGGTATCCTATCTACACCGCAAACAAGTCCTAGTGCTGATCGTACAAATACCCAAGAAACACACACAGTGGAGATAAACGTGGCAAAGCAACTTATGAAAAGGAATATTGCAATGCACAAGAGAGACGCTAGTAATAGCTCAAATAGAACAGGCACAAGATTGCTCAATCTACTAGTGCTATACACAACAAGGCCTCCAATATTGCACACTTCGATATCTCTTTGTGTCAGGCTTGTAGCTCTTTCTCTCTTTTTTTTAATACTGATTCTCTTTTCTTTTCTCTTTTTTTCAACTCTATTAGCTCAAATAGAACAGGCACAAGAGAACTGGGCTGGATAGTCCGGTTGAAATGCGCCGGAGACTCTGGTTGGTCCGAATAGTCCGGTGTGATTCGGCCGGATAGTCCGGTTTTGCCTGTCGAAAATCTCTGCACTTCAAAAACCTAATGAGTAGCCTGTCAGATCAAAGCAACTAGTCTCGTGGGTACGTTCCTAGGCACAGATGCTGTAGATAGGCTGTGTCTATGGTATGCAAACAAAAGTACGCTATGTGGACTCGGAAAAAACGATAAAGACTTGCGGAAACGGTAACGGTGGGAACAACGGAAAACAAGATCAAACCCTAAAACTAGACACAAACGGAAACTAGACTCCTACGAGGAAAACCTGCAGATCGGAGCTACGAGAAGATACAATCAGCAACTAAAACTCGAAAACGATGCAATCTAGTCTATGGCAAATCTTTTTGTAAGGCTTTTTCTGTATAGGACGAAAAACACTCTCTAATCTATGGATGGATTTGTGGATGCGTACCGAGGCAACACTGGAAATCTGATACCAAGATGATATGGGGTGGCCCGATCTTCTCAGTAAGCGGATGGCGATGATGATGGTAGATGGTAGATGGTAGATAACTAGTGCGTAGCTATGATCTCTCCCGCTCGATCCCTGATGCCAGTGCAACAGATCTCGAACCTTGTAGGATATTCACAACACCACACTCTTGCGCACGCAGCCGTGACCACGAACGGTAGTATGCAATCTACTAATTCCCAATGGAACAACAAATCACACTCAATTATAGTTGGTAGATTCGAACACAGGGTAATTCCAGAGGTTCTATAAAAGAAACAACTCCAAAATATTTTAACGTAGTCTAAACCCTAACTAGAAGTCGTCCCAGGGCTTATAAGGGCAGCTGGGGTGGCCAGAAACCGAAACGAAACGCAAACGACTCAAACTGATACAAACCGACTCGGACCAGATTCGGTCGGCGGGCAGACACTCCGGTCAAAATCGGACGGACAGTCCGGTCAGGCCGGACACTCCGGGTGGAGCGTGCCGGACAGTCCGGTCTGGCCGGAAACTTTCAAGTTTCCGGGTGATGTCTGGGTAGTGTCCGAACTGGCAGACAGAATGTCCACGCCAGTTTGCCTCTCGACCAGGCCGGACAGTCCGGGTGTATCCGGCCGGACACTCCGGTCATGGCAGATCTTTTTGCCTCCGTCTTGATGATCTTCTCTTGCGCCTTCCTCCCGCTCTTCCCTCGCGCATCCTTGGGCGATCATCATGTTGGGCTTCTCTTGTGGCCCTTCTCCTCCTCGCGCCATGCTTGTTTCTCCAACGAACCTGATCATACATAAATGCATAGACTTAGGCAGTATAAAGTTCTCATCAATCAAAGTACCAGATTCGTTTAGGAGTAAATTCACCTGTTGATCTAGTAGCTTAGCATGAGCTCTTGTAATAGGTCCAATTCTAATCTAATTGGACTGATCCTATCTTGCGACAGTTGTAGCATCTTCAGTAGTCATTGGGGTAGGTGTAATTGTAGGGATGTCCTCATCAGTTTGGCTCGGGCACGAGTCATGGGTCCACTTGGGGGACTTGTTGTTGTAGATGTAGAAGCGTCCGTAGGACGGGCTGCATCAGAGAGGGTCTTGACGTCTCGGCAAAGGGTCACCGATGCCAAGGCCTTGTACAACAAGGGAGGCGCGATGCAAACTCCAACGAGGTGGTGATGATAGTCGACCCCCTTTGGTAGAAGGGGATGAGGCAAAACTAGAGATTCCACTAAGGGGGTTGTCTTTAGTCTTTCATCTATGCCTAAGGGATACAATGAGGGGTGGGGGCTCTATTTATAGGCCAGCCACAAGTTCAGGGGTAGTTTAGGCATAAAACTAGGGTTTGGTGCGAAATAGAGGGGTACATGGGCCAAGGGCCCAGCTGTTGGCTTGTAGGCCCATCACTTGGGCCGGACACTCCGGGTAGTGTCTGGGTAGAGTCCGATGTAGCACACAAAATGTCCGTGCTAGGACGGGGCTAGGGTAAGCCGGACACTCCGGCTAAGTCGCGCCAGACAGTCCGGCTGCGCCGGACACTCCGGCTGGTTCCGAGCGGACTCTCCGGGGCGATGACGGCGGGGACTCCAGTTCTGGAGCTTGCTGCTCCTTGTCCATCTTCTCTTCCAAGCCTTCGTCTTGTCGTTCTTGGTGCTCCAGGCTTCCTCCCATGCCTCCGTACTGGTTGGTGTGAACCTATCATTGATATGGGACGGAGTATGAAGTAGTATACCATTCAAGAGGGTAGGAAGTGGGTTCGCATAGAGGAAGGGATTCACCTTTGGAGTCCATGGCGACTTGGCATAAGTTGGAGACCATGATGTGGTAACGACCAAAGGTCGGGCTACATCAATCGAGCCACCCCATATCACGTATGGCCGAAGGTGATGAGTGGAAAACCACCTTCAAGGCTAAACTTGGCCTCTATGAATGGTTGGTCATGCCTTTTGGCTTATATAATGCCCCATCCACCTTCATGCGCCTTATGAATCATATTTTTCGTTCTCTCATTAGCAAAAGTGTTGTTGTCTATTTTTATGATATACTTGTTTATAGCAAGTCACTTGAGGAACATGTTACTCATGTCAAGGAGGTCTTGCAAATCCTTTGACATGAAAAGCTTTATGCTAATCTCCCCAAGTGCACTTTTGCTAAAGACAAGTTGTTTTTTCTTGGATTTGTCGATTCTTTGAAGGGCATTGAAGTTGATGTTTCCAAGGTAAAGGACATACGAGATTGGCTCATCCCCACAAATGTGAGTGAACTTCAAAGTTTTCATGGGTTGGCTGGTTTCTATCATCGCTTTGTGAAATACTTTTCTACCATTGCTTCCCCTCTCAATGAGTTAACCAAAAAGAATGTCACCTTCATGTGGGGCAAATCTCAACAAAAAAGCTTTCGATGAACTTAAAAAGAGGCTCACCGAAGCACCTCTCCTTGCGTTACCAGATTTCACAAAAACTTTTGAGATAGAGTGTGACGCTAGTGGTGTTGGCAATGGAGGAGTCCTCATGCAAAATGGGCGTCCTATTGCCTACCATAGCGATAAACTTGATGGTGCTTGCCTTAACTATCCAATTTATGACAAAGAGCTTTTTGCCTTAGTACGTGTCCTTCAAGTTTGGCAACATTACCTTTGGCCTAAGGAATTTATCATACATTCTGACCATGAGTCGTTGAAATATCTCAAAGGCCAAGCCAACTTGAGCAAGAGACACGCTAAGTGGGTTGAGTTTATGGAGTTCCTTACATTGTCAAGTATAAGAAGGGAAAAGATAATGTAGTTGCAGATGCTTTGTCTCGCAAGCACACACGCCTTCTTACTTGACTTGAAGTAAACGTGTTGGGTCTTGATGAAATCAAAACTTTGTATTCTTTCGACCCATTCTTTGGACCAATTTGTCCAAGTGCTCCATTGACAAAGGAGTTGATGATTTCTATTTGCATAAGGGCTTTCTCTTTAAAAAAACAAGCTTTGCATTCTGAAGTCATCTCTGCAACTTTTGCTTCTCCAAGAATCACATGGTGGAGGCCTCATGGGTCACTTTTGTCGTGACAAGACATTGGACATCCTCGCCACTCATTACTATTGGCCCAAGATGAAGCGAGACGTGGAGCGCTACGTCCAATGATGCACCACATGCTTACAAGATAAGTCGCAAGCTAACCCTTATGGTATTTATATGCCATTGCCTATCCATCATGCACCATGGTCGGACATTAGCATGGATTTCGTGTTAGGATTGCCTAGGTCAAAAAATGGCACACTTCATACTGTGTCATAAGACCGAAGATGCTTCACTTGTTGCCAATTTGTTTTTTAGGGAAATTGTCCGTGTTCACGGTGTGCCAACAATAATCGTCTCCGACTGCGACGTCAAATTCATGAGCTGCTTGTCGAAGACCCTCATGGCCAATCTCGACGTCAAGCTGCTCTTCTCTTCCGCATCGCACCAGCAAACCGATGGCCAAACCGAGGTCGTAAACTGAAGCCTTGGTAGTCTCCTTCGTGTGTTGATCCAATCTCGACGTCAAGCTGCTCTTCTCTTCCGCATCGCACCCGCAAAGCCTTGTAGAGGAAGGATTGGGATGAATGCATTCCCCACGTCGAGTTTTCCTACAATCACACCAAGCATTCTACAACACAACAGAGCCCCTTCATGGTTGTCTACGGTTTCGAGCCCCTCATCACGCTCGGCATACTACCACTTCCTCTACACGAGCGCACCAACATGGACGTCAACAAGCGTGCCCAAGCTATGAAGAAATCCATGAAGAGACAAGATCTACAATCGAGAAACAAGTTCACCATCGAGCATCATGGATAAACAAGGACAAGAAAGAGTTGATATTCGAAGAAGGTGACCTTGTGTGGATAAACCTAAGCAAAGACCGCTTCCCCAAGGAACGCGACTCCAAGCTCAAGCCAAGGGGAGATGGTCCCTTTAAGGTCCTCAAGAGAATCAACAACAATGCCTACATCATCGACATGCCAACCTCCAAGTACCTTGTGAGTAATATGTTCAACGTCAAGGACCTTGCGCCCTTCCATGGAGATGTTGAAGATGATAACCATGAAGATTCGTGGACGACTCTTTCCCAAGGGGGAGGAGCTGATGCAGCTTGTCCTATGGACATCCCTACATCTACACCACCAAGTCCCCTAAGTGGACCAATGACTCATGCTAGTGCCAAGCTCCTTCAAGCTAAGCTGAATTCGCTCCTTGTCTCATGTGATTTTGATACATCCCTTGATGGCTTGCTACTTCATGCCAATACTTTGTGCATCCTCAGATATGAACCCCATGAAGAAATGCTAAGATAAGGAGCCAAGCCATCACAAGACGAAGGTCCAGGCCAAGCCGACGCTAGGACCGGCGACCGGAATCCTCGCCGGAATTACTAGCGCATGGTCCGGCCGACAGGAACTAGGACTGGAATTACAGGCACCGACCGGAACAAACCGACGCACGTCGAAACGCACTTCTGTAAGCCATTCCGGTGGCCGACCGAAATAATCGGCACCGACCAGAATTTCCAGCGCACAGTCCGGCGCAACCGGACTTATTGCTGGAACACCTCCAGTCTCAAGTCAACGTGGGTTTGATGCCCGAGAATATTCCCTATTTCATCTAGTTTTACCCTTTTATGCCCAAAGTACCCTTGTTTAAGTGGCTGGCCTATATATATAGTCCCCCAGACCCCCTTGTATTACTCAGACTTGGATAACTGAAATTAGTAGACACCCTTGTGGATCTCCCTAATTTCTAGTCTCATGCTCCTTGAGAAAGGAGCACCAATTATCCCCCACCTTGTTGGAGTTTGCATCGTGCCTCCCTCATTGTAAAAGGCCTTGGCATCGGAGCTCCTTCCCAAGACATCAAGATCTCACCAAGACTCCCACTCATTGTGCCGGTTCGAGAGAGTGATCTTCACCCGACGCTGATCCTAGGGATTGCGCTGGACCGGTAGCCGCCGGCATGAGCTATAGGTGTGTATCATGTCTTCTCTGTGTGTGTGTGTTCATTGTGTTCTTTGTGCGTGAGTTCGTGGATTTCATACTCTCCCTCACCCCCACTAACTCCGCCTTGATTTCAAGGGATTCGTGAAAGATCGGGCCATCCACGAGGTTAGCCCTCAACAAAACCCTTGGATAGTGTCATGTACACATCCTAGGTAACCATTCTATTAGAATAACGTTGTTTTGTTTATTCAACTATCATATCTCAAAATTGAAATATCTAGTGGTTGCTACAATACGCAGCCAACTCTTTAAACTTTGTCATAAACTTCTTTCCGACATATCGACCATTTCCAGATGTAAACATCCATGATTTTTTCTTTATAGATCCACTTACGCTTTGAAAAGCTTCATGCTTTCCGGAGGGTCTACCAAGTTCACAACTTGATTTTCGTATGTGGATATTATCACCTATTCTTATCGTCTATAGTCATTCAACAGAGTCAAGGCTCATCATCGCTTTTTCGCATGTAGTCGGTTTATTATTGTTCAATAATAACATGTTGTCCTCAAATCTTTCAATTTGATTATTACTCAATCGATGGTTCACTAGGAACTTAGATCTCCATGACTACAACATTTGCAGGCACGACAACCATCAGCTATATAGCTGCCTCCAGAACACTTTTTGGTGCTACACTACTCAGCACATGTCACATAGGTTCAATAACCTCATAAAAATTTCTATTGTCCTCCCACTTAACTTTTCACGAAAAATTTCTTCTCAGGAAACTTGTCATTTTTAGCAAAAAATGCTTGTCTTCAGTGTTACGGTGGAGGAATTCACAACAATTGCTTTGGGATAACCTACAAAGATGTGCATATCCGACTTTGGTTGGTAAACATTTTACATATGCCTTGGATACCAAATATAAGAAAGGACAATCCGAGTTTTACCCCTTGCCATAACTAATATGATGTCATTTCAACGGATCATGATATTGTTAATTTTAGTGTATAAGAGGTAGTCACTACAACATAATCTTTAAATCATAATGGTAGTTTTACATTTGATCTTACAAGTCAATCTAGGTTCGATTACATTCTCAAAACATACCATACTACTATATATGGTGTTTCAGGGAACTCAAGTTTACGAAATAATTGCTCAACTTTCATATGTTTCCTAAACTTGTAACTCCAATGTTTTCCTTTATGATCTAATCATACTCTCGGTTCTCTTTATGCGATGATTTCTACTCAACACTAAAACTTTTGAACATGTTTCAAATGTCTCATACTTGTTCCTCATTAAACATATATACTCATATATCTATCCAAATCCTCAGTAAAAGTATACGAAGTAGAATAATCCACCACACACGGTTTCACATAATGGACCACATACATAAATATGTATGACTTCCAATAAGTTAGCCATCCATGCAACTTTGGCTCGTGAATAGAGTTTCAATTATCTATAAAAAAAGCCTTACAAGGGTCAATTCATTAAAAAATAACTTGACTCCAAAATTCCATCAACATGGAATTCCTTCTTTCCAATATAGCTTAAACGGTGGTGTCACATTTAAAGTGAAATTCCAGTCATTTTGTCTTGCAATGTTTTACCATTTAGTTTTATGAATGTTAGTGCACTAACAAGATTTAAAATGGTTCATCATTGTCTATGGGATATAGTAATCATTTGAACAACAACTTGTTCTCACAATACTGGAACCAAATAACAATTATCGGAATAAATCTTGACGGCTTGGTCTTTGATGTTGATGACAAACATAATAACACTTTATTCGTTTAGCAATGAACATCATCACCATATTCTCTTGCTAGTTACTTGGCAATGTATTTCTTATATTGAGTTGCTTTGTATGACACTTCGTACCAACCAATACAATATCTAATACCAAAGAATTGCATTGTTTTAACAAGCAAATAATATATCCATAACATGTATATCTTCTATATACCTAAGTTGGACAATTCTATTTTTATTTTCTGCCAATTACATTTGTAGATTCTCTTTCAACGCTTTTCTATATTTTAGAAGAATCTACCAACATCAATAGTGGCACCAGTCACATGGTACTTAATCGAAGTGTGTTAGTCAAATACTAATACCCTTGAACTTACACTTTGAAGTGGATCAACGTCATCATGTGAGTCACCTTTTTTCGAATTTTGCTATTAGTAATATTTTAGTATAGTAAACATTTTCCCTATTCCTATTATCCATCCTATCATGACAATTTTCATGATGAAACTACTATAACTCATAAGGACGAATGTTTTTATAACTTTAGTTCCCAAACCTGTTGGGTGATAGTACGCCTAGCGTACCATCATTCGCAAATTCTCATCCAATATGAGAATCTGTTTCTGACTAAATTATACTTTATCATATTTCTTATCAAATAGTGTTTGAGATATTAGAATATCTTTCAGACAATATGATTTTTTGAAACAAATCTTCCAGCTTCCATATAATCCTGATACTAAAAACTTACTTTT
Organism: Avena eriantha; assembly: GCA_910589775.1. NCBI lineage: Eukaryota > Viridiplantae > Streptophyta > Magnoliopsida > Poales > Poaceae > Avena > Avena eriantha. Next base: position 120,131 of record CAJUXJ010000058.1, read on the forward strand.
CTATATCAAGTATCATGGATGCAAGCATAATCTTTTAGATACTAACTACGGAATCAGTTACTCTTGGAAACTTACGAAACCTTATAGATTAAGTGACGTTTGATGAAGGATAGTTTTCATGATCCCTCTGTAGTCTCACTTCCGAGGAACAAAAGAGAGTTTGTTTGTTCGATAATCGGTTCAGGTCAGCTGGTTTGGATCTCTCAAATACAAAGTAAAAGGTATATGTGTAATGGGGAGGATTCCCTCAGACTTTATTGATAAGGTGATCGAGAGATCGTACAATGTTTCTACAAGATGATCTCGGTGGTTTATAATGATACCCGATGAGAGAGATGAATCTAGAGTTCTATGACTAAGGCTAATGAACAAGGCTTGAGCGATTATGGCGTGTTCTTTTCAGGCGAATGTTCTTGAGTAATTATAGGCATCAATGGTGGCAGAGTCTCCCTTAGTCGCATCAGGTATTCATCTTGTCTTGCATGTAATCTTGATCCTCGATTTCCCTTGTACGCACGTCTAGTCTTCGGGATCTCTAGAGAGCCGTCTTGCAGCCCCACTGGTCAGGTCGGTTGAGGTTATTCCAGTTGAGAGCTCCTAGATGCTGGCGTTCAGGTCCTTGATTGCAAAGGTAGGTGTGGGCAAGAATCGTGGATTAAGGCCCATGTGAGGTACATGCCTAAATCCACCCATCACCCACAAGCCCTCGATTAGTACCTTTAATAAGATGACCTTCCTTTTAGTAGAGTTGCTTCAGCTCATGCTCAACCTCCGCTCGGTGAACTCAATGACTTCTTCTTGATCTTGAGGCGCGAGGTCTTGGTGAATGCTCGAGGCCTTGACATAAGGTCTCCACATGTGTTGACGTCTCGATCGCGCATACCTTTCCATGCGATCATCCTTAGAGCAGGTCCAATGAGCCTTCCCATCTCAGAAGTCCTAGGGCAATGGGCTTATAATGAGGTCTTGCAAAAGGTTTAATAATAAAAGGGGAAAACAATCCTTCTATGTAGAGGTATGGACACCTTTATGATCAAAAAAGATCTAAGGGAGAGGTCCCTTATATGACGTGGAGTACCGAACTGAGAGGTCGAGAAGGAATCCCTAGTCTTAGCTCTTATCATGTTGGAACCTTTCCTGTGGACCCATCTGACACAGTGAAGTCGTAGTGGGGGTTTAGGTCTATCCCAAGATGACGTAATCAGTGACACTGACAACTGTTTTAACTTCTTCTGTGACTTCAGGAGGTTTTATGAGAGGATCTTTTCTATGGTCGTGAGGACCTGAATCTGAACCGGTTGGAGAGGTCTTTTCAATAACTATTGCTTCTCAGATCTCCTCTACCCAGTGGGAATGTCTGGTGAAATTGAAGGTGGTGATCATTATGGGATTCATGCCCACGATGTGGACTAATGGGACGTGAACCCTTTTGAATGTAGAGTAAACTCTTCGCCTTTCATGACATGGTTACCCCTTGGGATTCTATCCTTAACTGGAGTTATTTTTGACTCCGTGATCCATAACCATCAATTAGACCTCATGTTCCATGACCTTCTGGGCTCTTTCCTCATAAATACCGCTACTCAGACATTTCCTTTCACATCCCTTCCAACTCTCCTCACCATTTCACAGAAAACCCTTGCCCTAGAGCATCTTCTTTATGGCCGGCGACAATAACTCTCTCCGGAGGAGGGAAATCAGATGCACCCAAACCGCAGAGAGGTCGGCAAGATGATGCAGCACGTCCTGCGGACGCTACTACATCTACAACGCCGAGTCCCCATGATCGTCGACCCACGAGCCCTGAAGCTGCCTGAGCCAGAGTGTCCGCCCGAATCCAGCCGGAGTGTCCGGCGCCACCGGAGTGTCCGGCGCGACTCAGCCGGAGTGCCCGGCCTGCCCGAGCCCAGACCTGGCGTGGACATTCAGAAGGTCATATCGGACACTCCCCGGACACCACCCGGAGTGTCCGGTCAGCCCGGACTGTCCGGCCGTGCCGACCGGACTGTCCGACCCAAGTGATTGGCCTGCGAGCCAACAGCTAGGCCCTTGGCCCATGTACCCCTCTATTCCGCACCAAACCTTAGTTTTATGCCCAAACTACCCCTGAACTTGTGGCTGGCCTATAAATAGAGCCCCTACCCCTCATTGTATCCCTTAAGGCATAGATGATAGACTAAAGAAAACCCCCCCTTTGTGGAATCTCTAGTTTTGCCTCATCCCCTTCTACCAAAGGGGATCGACTATCGTCACCACCTCGTTGGAGTTTGCATCGCGCCTCCCTCGTTGCACAAGGCCTTGGCATCGGTGTCCCTTTGCCAAGACGTCAAGACCCTCTCCAAGGTGTTCTTCCCTCTCCGCTTGGGATTGACGGGAGCACGTTGAACGATCTTTCCTTGTGAGGATTCTATCGGACCGGTGGCCACCGCTGAGAGCAATCGGCCTTGTATCGTGTGTGTTTTGCGTGTGTTCATCGTGTTTTTCGTGAGGTGTGCGTCCGCTTAGGCTACCTTCTCCCTTTCCCATCGATTTGACCACAAGATCCGTGAAGATCGGGCCACCCTAGAGGATTGCCCCCATCATCTGGTATCAGAAGCTTTTGGTTGCCACGGATTCCTCATCGATTTGGTCTTTTCCCCCATAAATTCGAAAATCCCCAAAAAATAGCCCCAATTTCGTGTTTTGGATCGATCTATGATTTGAGTGCGTTTTGGTAGGTTTTGATCCGTGGATTACTTGCTAAACTTGTTGATCTACCTTCCCCTGCGTTCCCATGGCTTAATTCCTTGTTTTCCCCATCAATTTGAGGTTTTGGTCCTAGTTTTTCTGCCAAAACTCGTCCTGTTCGTGTTCTGGAAGTTCTGGTTCGACCGGACCGGACTGTCTGGCCAGAACGGACCGGAATATCCGCCCCACCGGAGTTTCCGGCCTAAACTGACCGGAATATCCGGCCCGGCCGGACTGTCCGGCTTGCGCGCACCGGACTGTCCGCCCCCTGCTGACAGAAAAATCTGCTTCACGGTTTTGAGCATAACTTTTGCATACGAACTTGGATTTTGGTGTTCTTTAGCTCGTTTTGAAGAGGAGAAAGAGATCTACATCATCATCTCCGTGGTTCATGCTATCTACTCCATCCAAATTCCGTGAGCAAGGCGGAATCCACCAATAAAGGGTGAAGATCAGCGACGAAAGGTATAAAAATTCCGCGACTTCTCCCCACTTGCATCCCTTTGTGAGCTACAATATTTTTGCATTCAACAAACACCTATTGAGACTAGTTCCTCCTATGATTGCTTGGGCTTGGACATTTGATACTTGTAGAATACCGAGCAAAAGTTGTGAGCGCGCTATCTCATATAGTTATCTTGTATAGTTGTTGGCACAAGGAAGGGGCAAGTGAAAAATAAAAGAAAAAGAGAAAAAAATAGAAAAAGAGAAAAAGAAGAAAAAGAAAGAAAGAAACAAGTGCCTCATAGAATAGGAAGCGCAAGCTCGATGAACATCAAATAGGTGGTACTTATTGTGCATATCTTGTAGCCCACCAATTTATTGCAATCGAACTAGCGTCTCTCCTTGCACTTGTGCGACATGACCTTATAGTCTTCGCTAGGTAATCATTTGGTTCTTAGCTCACTTTCTCCGTCGCACAAGTCCCATTTATCCCACCGTGTGTGTTTCCTTGTACATAATTCCTATCTTGTGGATTGACTTGTTTTGCTTTGTGATCATCGTGGTTCTTTACTTGCCATTACAATATCTTGATTTCAGATTGTTCTTGGACACGCCACCTTTCCATACCTATCCACCATAAGCTTTGTGTGTGTGTGTTGTTTTAGTGGTTAGTTGGTTTTGGTGTTCCGCGTGAACTTCACTTTGCTTGGTTTTGATTGCTCTCAAGTGTTGCCACTTGCACGATACTATCTTCCAAGGTAAAGTAAGGTTTGGCGTTGCATTCCTAACCCCCCTACCACTTCCATATACACCACTTGGTCTTGTGAATCATGTCTAGGGACTCCGGAACAGAGGATGATTTATATGAACAATCCATGATGAGCCACCACGACTACGACTCCACAATTATAGAGGACATGATGGAGCACTACACCGACAATGGCTCCGCATGCTTTGAGGACCCGGAGCATTGCACATATGACGGCTCCACATGCATGGAAGACATGGAGCACGTCATCAACTATGGCTCCTCAAGCATGGAGGAATTGGAGCTCTACATCGACAATGGCTCCTCATGCATGGAGAACTACACCAACAATGGCTCCACATGCTTGGGTGATATGGAGTACTACATCAACAACGACTCCCCAAGCATGGATGACTTCGAGTGCTACAACGACGATGCCTCACCAAGCATGGAGGACATGGCGAGCTTCACCCACTTCGAGGGCTCTTCCATGAGCCAAGAAGAATACCTCCACCGCTTGGAGATGGAGGACTTATACGCCAAGCTAGCGGAGACGCATCATCAAGAAACCATGACCTTCAAGGCCAAGGGTGCCACACCAAAGGGCACCACCCACTTCGATGATCCACCTCCAAGGCGTCAAGCGCCACCACCTTCATGGCGTCATGCACCACCATCTCCAAGGCGACGAGCGCCATCACCTCCAAGCCGTCAAGCGCCACCATCTCCAAGGCACCAAGCACGACCATCTCCAAGGCATCAAGTGCACCAACCTCCAAGGCAACAAGTGCCACCGCCTACAAGAAGAGTGGCGCCCCAACATCATCTTCCCAAAGAGGCGCCACGAAGCAAGAATCTTCATCGACATAAATCCTCTAGAGATCATCGCCAACATCAAGAGGATACAAGACGTCGTTCAAGGCAACTCCGCCATGAAGACGGAGAGTACATGTTGAGCACCATCCATAATGCTCAACGAAGCTCAAGAAGGCACCATCATGAAAAGAAGAGTGCCAAGGACAAGGAGCATCGTCGCGAGCGTCATGTGGATGACCAAGTGCGCCATCTACATCAACCTTTGGCATGGCACACCAATGAACTCCGTCGACACCATCATAAGGCACCTTCAACTACTCGTGCCACCACCAAAATGGCACCAAGAGCAAGCTCTCTTCCACGCCCTCAAGCTTCAACGCCAATACTTGACGTCCTAGATGACGCATGCAACCTCATGGATGAGGAGGACGAAGACCTCTACTTCGCCAAGTTGGACGAGTATGTCAAGAGGACTACACAAGCCAAGGTGCAAGACACCGACGACAAGGTCGAGAATGGTGAGCATGGGACTTTCCCTTCACCAAAGGAGGCGCAAGGAGTTGAGAGAACCGAACCTACCCCCATATGCTTAAGGATGATGTGGTACCAATCCCATGTGAGTATGAGAGCCACTTAACCCACTTGAGTGAAAACAAGAGTGAGATGAGTGACTCCACCATATGTGAGATTGACTGCTTCCACTTGGAGGGCATGAGTGATACACCTAGTGATTTGAGAGTGGTAGTTGATAGGTCATGTGAGACCACTTTGATTTCTAACGACTTATCCTCTACCTCTAGTGTGTTATCCCATGATGTGCTAGGTTCCATGGATAAAGAAGCGCCAAGCTTGGAGATGATGATGCCTCTGACCGATAAGATGTACATGGTGGTTGAAGATGATGCCATCCCCATACATGATGAAGAAGTCGCCCACATGGAGGCCAACACTACCACAACACCCACTTCATATGAGAGGTATGAACAAGGTAAGAATACGGGTGTTGATGATGCCATGATCCCACTAGTGGACATGATGACTTGTGATGATTGGCATGCTATGGATGATGTTTGTGATATCACATATGCTTCATTTGTATTTCCATGTGATACTTTGCCATCGCATAATGTTGAGCATGTGAAATTATTTGATTGTGATGATGTTGCCATAGACATGCCATGCTCTAAACATTATGTTGATGATATCATTGCTTGCACTTTGTTGAACAATTGCTCTTTCCAATGTTTTCTTGCAATGATGTTACCAATAGTACCCCTCGAACCATGCTTTGTCATGAATGTTTTACAATCTCTCTCATTGCTTGCAATAAGATGAACAATTGCTCTTTCACTTGTTTTGCTTGCAACAATAATTCTCATATGTATTCTATTGAGATGGCCCCCATAGCTTTCTCAAATTTTGGAGATTTTGGTAAATGCCATGATAAGCATGTTCACCACTTGCATAGTCACCATGCATCTATTTCATACTTGATTGACACTCATGGTGACGTGCACAAGAAGAGATATGTCATGATGGATGATGTATTTCTCTACCATGCACACACGTTCTTCCTTTTGTGTTTGATGTGTGTAGGTACCCGCATGATCATGTCAACCTCGGTTGAGCACGAGTTGACAAAAAGAGCTCTAGAGAGCATCCCCAAAGTACAATTGCATACGTGTCAACCTCTATGGACAAAGAGTTGATAAGACGAATCGAAGAGAGTTACCTAGGGCTATCCTTCAATGAGCTATCTCTATATCATAAGTTGATTTCCTTCTACTTGAGGACTCATGCTATAATCTTCATGAATTGGCTACTCTTTGAGTGTTGCTTCGCTTTTGTTGTGAGCTTTGTAGGCTTCATGGAAGGTGAAGGAACATTGAAGAGTTGCCACATCAAGCTTCTCAAGGACGACTGTATGGTGAACCCCAGGATCAAGAAGGTCTCTCGACATCATCTTCTTAGTGATGTGCATGAAGAGTCGAGGACAACTCTTTTTGAAGGGGGGGAGCTGATGCAGCCCGTCCTGCGGACGCTACTACATCTACAACGCCGAGTCCCCATGATCGTCGACCCACGAGCCCTGAAGCTGCACCTGCCCTGAAGCTGCCTGAGCCGGAGTGTCCGCCCGAATCCAGCCGGAGTGTCCGGCGCGACTCAGCCGGAGTGTCTGGCCTGCCCGAGCCCGGACCTGGCGTGGACATTTAGAAGGTCATATCGGACACTCCCCAGACACCACCCGGAGTGTCCGGTCAGCCCGGACTGTCCGGCCGTGCCGACCCGGACTGTCCGGCCCAAGTGATGGGCCTACAAGCCAATAGCTGGGCTTTTGGCCCACGTACCCCTCTATTCCGCACCAAACCCTACTTTTATGCCCAAACTACCCCTGAACTTGTGGCTGGCCTATAAATAGAGCCCCCACCCCTCATTGTATCCCTTAAGGCATAGATGATAGACTAAAGAAAACCCCCCCTTTGTGGAATCTCTAGTTTTGCCTCATCCCCTTCTACCAAAGGGGATCGACTATCGTCACCACTTCGTTGGAGTTTGCATCGCGCCTCCCTCGTTGTACAAGGCCTTGGCATCAGTGTGACGTCAAGACCCTCTCCAAGGTGTTCTTCCCTCTCCGCTTGGGATTGATGGGAGCACGTTGACCGATCTTTCCTTGTGAGGATTCTATCGGACCGGTGGCCACCGGTGAGAGCAATCGGCCTTGTATCGTGTGTGTTTTGCGTGTGTTCATCGTGTTCTTCGCGAGGTGTGCGTCCGCTTCCGCTACCTTCTCCCTTTCCCCTCGCTTTCCCATCGATTTGACCATGAGATCCGTGAAGATCGGGCCACCCTAGAGGATTGCCCCCATCACAAGAGCTCGCCGTCAATTTGGAGGAGTTCTGCCGTTCGCTAAGCCTCTTGACGAGGTGGTGATCCTCGGTTGCCTGTGGGAGATACACACCAGGAGAATTGCGGGGCTTCACAATGTATGTACTAGTGATGCCGTCAGGAGGCATCCCCGCGCACCGATATCCCGACGGTGAAAGGTACTATTCTTCTTCTTCCGAATATCTCCCGATCTCGCAATTTCCCCCAAGGGTTTGTCTTTATTTTGACAATTCTGCTAAATTCCCCAATTTTCAATTCCTTGCTTATAGGAACTCCAGGACCGGTCTTACTTTGCACCTTTTCCAGGACGAAGTGGCAAAGAGTTCATTAGTGGTGACCCCTCCCACCGACCGTGAGACTAGGAAAGATAGGGTAAGGGCACAATTCCTCCCCCTATAGCTTTCAGTCTGAGATTTGGCTCCTTTTTTATGTATTATATGCACGTCATTCTGCTGTTAAATCCTTACTCTTTCGTCCATGAGCAGAGTCACCGTTTCTTGATACGATTGAGAGCATGCTGAAGGGCTTCAACCTAGAGTCAGTAGACCGTGGGTCCTTGGAGAGGGAAGTACTCAGGCTTGGTGGTGCCTTGGTGGCCGAGAAGGAGGTTTTGGCCATAACCCGCGAGTCCATGTTACGGCTGAATGAGGAGAACATCGACCTTCGTCGATAATCAAAGATCTAGGAGGAGCTCCATCAGAAGGACTAGGAGGCATTGGACATCATTAGAGACCAGCGGGATAGAGTCTGCCCTGAGCTTGCTGAGAAGGAGCTTGGTGGCCTTACTAAAGGAGGAAAAGGCCCGCTTGGAGGAGGAGGTCCTCCAAGTGCGACTCTAGCTTAATGAGGTCCTCACGTCCCACACCAGGGATGGCGAGGCTCTTTCTGAATCCAAGATGACGGTAATGGCCACCATCCGTCGTGTCAATGAGTCCGGCCTGATTTCTCACAAAAAAGGCCTTGGGTATATAAGGGTATCTTGTTCCCCTTCGTCCGAGGCCTTCCTTGATGGAGCCGTTGAACCTTTTGATGAGAACCCCTTTTTGGTGGTCGTACTCCCTCCGTTTTTATTACTTCGTGTTCTAGAATTTTTTAGTCAAACTTTGTCAACTTTGACCAATAATATAGGAAGATATATCAACATTCATTATTCCAAATGCATATATTATGAAAATATAATTTACAAAGATTCTAATACTATAAGTTTTACATCATAGATACTTCCATTTTTTGCTAAAAATTTGGTAAAACTTCAAAAGTTTGACTTTGACTAAACCCAGAATGCAATATAATTGTGAAAGTATAAACTTTTACTACCATCTCCTCTTAGAATCCATGGTTTGTATATACTGTTTTTCCCTATATCATTTCTTTTGCATGGCTTGAGTATACCGACGAAGGTTGATGAGCGTTGATGGTGTAGTAGGCTTGGGAGGTCTTAACCTTTCAAGGGCGATGTGTCCAGTTGTGAGATACCAAATCGTGGCCCTGAGGCCAGAGTGCAGGTCGTGGTCCTAGGACCGGAGCTGCGTAGGTCATGGTCCTAAGACAGCAGCAGTGTAGGGCTAAGGCTGTGTGATATGGGGTGGCCTGATCTTCTCAGCAAGCACTTGTCAATGATGATGGTGGATGGTTTATAACTAGCATGTAGCTATGATCTCTCCCGCTCGAACCCTGATGGCAATGCAACAGCTCTCAAACCATGTGGTATATTCACAACACCACGCTCTTGCGCACGTAGCCCTCGACCACGGACGGTAGTTTGCAATCTACTGATTCCCAATGGAACAACATATCACACTCAATTGCAGCAGTATTTCGATCACAGGTAATTCCAGAGGTTCTAATAAAAATCAACTCTAAAATATTTTAATGTGGTCTAACCCTAATTGTGATGGCTATGGAGGTTTATATGAGGGCTGGGGCGTCCTCCCCACTAATCGGGCCTAAAAACAGCCATAACATTGTGCAAATTGACTCGGTTCGACTCAAACTGATACATACCGACCCATAGATGGGTTCGGCCTACTTGGTGCGCATGCCATATGTCATGGTGCACCTCAAACGTGTTCTGGCGCACCACATATCTTTCTTGATCATGCTTGCTCTCCTTATTGCCTCCTAGTGCATCTTCCATCTCTCAGTCGCCTTCCTCCCTCTCCTTCCACTGGCGCTAGTCCATAGGTGCCAAATCTAGTGAAACAATAACAATGATTTAGGTAGTATAAAGCTCTTATAAATCAAAGTATCATGTCCAACTAGGAATGAATTCACCTTGTGATATTTTTAATGAGGGTTAATATTTCCTTCCAGCCGAGACAACTAGAATCATCATATTCATAGAATATATCCTCATCATCCTCACTTTCTTCAAGAAAAGCCGTCCACGACTTTGGATATAATGAAAGTGGAATAAACAAAAAGAACAATGTGTACGCAGAATATATGTATATGTAACATCTTGTATTATTTTTGTTCACATGAATAATATGTCCAGTATATATCAAGCAACTTAAATTGCAGGTATAAGTGAAGTACAAAGACTCATGAACATGGTGAAAAACAAATAGATATATAGTCTTGTTGTTCAATATTAAATTCAGTTTTCTCAAAGACGATCGATGATCAAATTTTTGATGAACAAGATCAAACCAATCCAACAGATGTGAAAACAAAATGGGTTTAGAACATGCGTCAACTGTGGTACTCTGATTATTATAAACAAGTGATGAAATGACACAAAAGTAATCAGTTATATGTGCATGATTATTATGTCTTCTAGGTGACATGCAACACAATTTGCAAATATAAGCGAAGTCTAAAGTAGTAGCATAACTAGACAAAGACTTTTGGGACAAACACAACGAATATGAAAACTTGGGTTCTATTCTAGCAAGATCAACTAGATATGAATTTAGTTTCATACTTTCACCAATTTTAGCATATGCCCCATAGCAAAAGTCATCGACACACATCATGTATCGATGAAAACAACATGTTTCAGTTCAGTGATTATATCACAAGTTATGCATATGTTTCAGTTCAGTGATTATATCACAAGTGATCCACAAGAAAATTTTCATCCATGCTATATTCACCAATTACATTAAAGATGAAACAAGGAGAATATGTGCTAGAATTTAGACATGAAATTTCAGAAATCTTATCCACATCACAACTCAAATTCATAGGTTCATTTAGCATGATGGAATACACAATATCATCAGGTGGTATTCGAGCAAGTATTTCCTTATGTGTAATCACTACCACATGATCAAAATTAGAATTTGGTAAATTATCACATGGTGCTATAACATTAGTGCAAGGTAAATCACAAGGAGGTAGCAAGAAAGTAATAGACTCACAATATGTTGTGCTTGTTGGGTGTAGCTCCAAATCAGTACCTATATCAATAGTATTCTCACATCAATAGGCACTGGGACATCCTCCGCCAGTTACATTGCACAGTCCGAGGATGCAGGATGTAAAATAGATGGCTCCCTTTCTTCAAAAGCAACCTACATAGCACAAGAAACAATACCAGGAGTAGAGATGATTACATTAGTAGAAATATCCTCACATGTAATAACATCTACTACACTGATGTTTTCTTTTTCTGTCATACTCTCGGAATGGATGCTCTCAACCTGACGTTTAGTGGAATCACATAGCTCACTTTTGTTAACACTCTCACTCAGTTTGGCTATGTGGCTCTCATTCTCACATGGGATGTGATGCACACCGTGTTCAAGATGACAAATAATAGAAATGTCACCATTCATCATGACCTTATACGCAGCAGACAAACTGAACTCTTTTGTCCTCTCCTTGCGAAGAAGATGATACTCATGAAATTTGTTGGCTGAAACCCTAAGCAAATCACGCCTCTTCATGTTCCATTTGAATGAAATCCTTCCAACATCATGACACGTTTGAGTTTGAAACCTTATGTGCCAAGGTTCTCCCAATAGTATGTGACAAGAATCGAGTGGTATAGGAGATACATCACAGCGCACAAGCTCAGTATGCTCTTTAAAAGTCATAGTGTTGAGGGCAAACATCTAGGGTGGCCCGATCTTTCACGATTCCCTTTGAAATCGAGGATGGAGTGCGGGGAGGGGAGGCGAGGATGAACACGACGAACACACGCATGAAGAACGCGATGAACACACACACAAAACCATGATACACACCATTAGCTCACGCCGGCGGTGACCGGTCCGGCGCAATCCCTAGGATCGGCGTCGGGTAGAGGACTCTCTCTCGAACCGGCACGGCGAGATGGGAGACTCGGTGAGATTTTGACGTCTAGGGAAAGGGACTCCGATGCCTAGGCCTTGTACAACGCGGAGGCACGATGCAAACTCCAACGAGGTTTGGGATATTGGTGCTCCTTGGTCAAGGAGCATGAGGCAAGAACTAGATAGATCCACAAGGGGTTTCCACTAATTCCAATATCATGCCTAGGGTTGACAATAGAGGTGGGGGACTATATATAGGCCAGCCACAGGTTCAGGGGTATTTCAGGCATTAAAGTAGAGTTCTGGGCGAAGTAGAGGGGTACGTGGGCCACAGGGCCCATCTAGGCTCGCAGGCCCATCATCAGGCCGGACAGTCCATGTCGAGTTGACCGGACAGTTCGGGGTGGCCGGACACTCCGGGTAGTGTCCGAAGAGGCACACAGAATGTCCGAGCCCAGACCGGGCTGGGGTACGCCGGACACTCTGGCTGAGTCGTGCCGGACACTCCGGCTGGATTCGGGCGGACACTCCGGCCCTGGCAGCTTCAGGATAGGTGCAGCTTCAGGGCTCGTAGGTTGACGCGGTGGGGGTTCATACCTGATGATGCACATAGTAGTGGTATGAAGTAGCAAGCCTTCCAAATGTATGTCAAAGTCACATGATGAGAGGAGCGAATTCACCTTAGCTTGGAGGAGCTTGGCGCGGCCACGGGTCATTGGTCCACTTGGGGGACTTGGTGTTTTAGATGTAGGAGCATCCGTAGGACGGGCTGCATCAGGTTGGCTTGCACACATAATGATGTTGTTTTGGATTTCTTTCCTCATGTGTTTTTGCCAAATTCTCCTATCCTTGCATCAAAGATGTTGACCAATATTTTAGTCCATTGCTTTGAGTGCCACATTAAGACGTTATATGGAGTTTTCGAGTTCCCACATTTGGATGATGTTCAATTAACTTCCATGCACTTTGACCTTGCATATGCATTCCGTTTGCTATACTTGAGTTGTGCTAATAGTGTTGTGAACAAGAATGGACATGCCACAAATGACATGCTCCTCTATCACACACAAACATATGTTGCTTGGTCTTTGTCGTGTGAAGGAACTTTGAGGTGTTGTCAATACAACCTTCTCGAGGACGACTATATGGTGAACCCCAGGATCCAGAAGGTCTCTCAACATCTTCTACTTTGTGATGAGCGTGTAGAGTCAAGGACGACTATTTTTGAAGGGAAGGGAGATGATGTAGCCCGACCTTCGGTCGTTACCATATCATGGTCTCCAACTTATGCCAAGTCATCATGGACTCCAAAGGTGAATCCGTTCCCCTATGCGAGCCCACTTCCTACCCTTTTGGAATGGTATACTACTTCATACTCCATCCCATATTCATGATAGGTTCACACCGACAAGTACGGAGGCAAGGGAGGAAGCCCGAAGCATTAAGCCCGACAAGACGAACGCTTGGAAGAGGAGATGGCGGAAGACACATGCCAGTGGTACTACCGCTCCCATCAGCGGTACTACTGCACCCCGGTACTACCGCCCGACATGACCGGTACTACCAGCCAATACTGAAGCCAACGTCATCGCCTCTGGACGCCCCGGTAGCAGCTTGCGGTACTACCGCCCCCAAGCGGTACTACCGGTCATCAAGTTCGGTAGTACCGGTCGTGACAGTGCCTGCGCGCATAGCAGTTGGGCCACAGCCCATGTATCCCCCTTATTATGGTGCAACCCTAGATTTATGCCCAAACTACCCCTATGTAAGTGGCTGGCCTATAAATAGAGCCCCCACCCCCCATGTATCCCTTAGGCATAGATGATAGACTAAAGACAATCCCCTTTGTGGAATCTCTAGTTTTGCGTCATCCCCTTCTACCAAAGGGGGTCGACTATCGTCACCACCTCGTTGGAGTTTGCATCGTGCCTCCCTCATTGTACAAGGCATTGGCATCGGTGTCCCTAATACCTCTCCATGAGCGCACAAACATGGACATCGAGAAGCGTGCACAAGCTATGAAGAAGCTTCATGAAGAAACAAGAGCAACTATCGAACAACAAGTCCTTCGCCAAGCTTCAAGGTTAAACAAGGACAACGAGGAGATGATATTTGAAGAAGGTGACCTTGTGTGGATACACCTAAGCAAGGACCGCTTCCCCAAGGAACGTAACTCCAAGCTCAAGCCAAGAGGAGATGGTCCCTTCAAGGTCCGCAAAAGAATCAAAAACAACGCCTACATCATCGACATACCGACCTCCAAGTACCTTGCAAGCAATACATTCAATGTCAAGGATCTCGCACCCTACCATGGAGATGCTCAAGATGATATCCATGAAGAGTCGAGGACGACTCTTTCCCTAGGGGGGAGCTGATGCAGCCCGTCCTACGGACGCTTCTACATCTACACCAACAAGTCCCCCAAGTGGACCCATGACTCGTGCCCGAGCCAAACTCCTCCAAGCTAAGGTGAACTCGCTCCTCTCCTCGTGCCAATTCGATACCTCCTTGGATGGCGTGCTACTTCATACCACTACTCTGTGCATCATCAGGTACGAGCCCCCGCCGCGTCGACCCACGAGCCCAGAAGCTGCACCTGACCTAAAGCTGCCAGAGCCGGAGTGTCCGCCCGAATCTAGCCGGAGTGTCTGGCCACCCCGGAGTGTCCGGCCCGACTCAGCCGGAGTGTCCGGCCTGCCCGAGCCCGGACCTGGCATGGACATTCAGAAGGTCGAATCGGACACTCCCCGGACACCACCCGGAGTGTCCGGCCACCCCGGACTGTTCGGCCTACTCGACCCGAAGTGTCCGGCCACCCCGGACCGGCTCACTCGCCCCGGAGTGTCCGGCCCAAGTGATGGGCCTGCGAGCCTAACTGGGCCCTATGGCCCATGTACCCCTCTGCTTCGCCCAGAACTCTACTATAATGCCTGAATTACCCCTGAACTTGTGGATGGCCTATATATAGACCCCCACCTCCATTGTAAACCCTAGGCATGATATTGGAATTAGTGGAAACCCCTTTGTGGATCTATCTAGTTCTTGCCTCATGCTCCTTGACTAAGGAGCACCAATATCCCAAACCTCGTTGGAGTTTCCGTTGTGCCTCCGCGTTGTACAAGGCCTAGGCAGCGGTGTCCCTTTGCCTAGATGTCAAGATCTCACCGAGTCTCCCATCTCACTGTGCCGGTTCGAGAGGGAGTCCTCCGCCCGACGCCGATCCTAGGGATTGCTCCGGACCGGTCACCGCCAGCGTGAGCTATTGGTGTTTATCATGGTTTTGCGTGTGTGTGTTCATCGTGTTCTTCGTGCGTGTGTTCGTCGTGTTCATCCTTTCCTCCTTCCCCCGCACTCCACCCTCGATTTGAAAGGGAATCGTGAAAGATCGGGCCACCCTAGAGGTTTTCCCTCAACACTTCCGCATCATCAACTTCCACGCTCATCGACACCACGGACCACGAACATCATCCAACACTACTGATGCCAAGTTTATCATCAAAGAAGGTATAACTTGCGTCACCTTGTTAACCCCATCTTCCTTTGTGTGTGCCTATCCCATGAGAGTGGCTCATCTTGTGTTTGCTTGAGCATTGTGCATTTGTCCTTGGATAGTGAGAGTGCAAGAGCAATAGCAAGTGTGACTAGGTAGCATCAAGGGAGAGAAAAAAAGTGAAAAGATACAAAGAAAAAGCAAAATAGTCTCCCCTTGCAAAACAGAGTCTCAAAGCTTGTAAGCAAGAGAGAAAGAAGAGCGCCCAAGGCAAGTGCACAAATCCGTTGCTCACTTTTTCTCTTTACAAACGAGCCACGGTCTCTCCTTGCATTGGCATGACAACGAGCTTAGTCTTCGTTAGGACATTTTGTTTGCTCATTTTCATAGTCGTGTCAATCCCAACTTTCTCCACGTGTGTGTACATAGTCGTAGGTTTCCTTCACCCTTTTGAGTTGTTGACCTTCGCCTTTGACTTGAGTTTTGTTGGATTTTTACCACATTTGACTATCCCTTTTCTTTTGGTTGGTTTTTTGGCTTTCCACAACCCTAACCTACCACCAACAAGCTTTTGAGAGTGTGAAATTCTTTGCATTTCCACGTTGCACGCTTATAGCTCTCACTTGTGGGTTCTAGTTTGGTGCAATCCCCAAGGTGAGGTACAAGGCTAACACCACCATATTCCACTTCCATATACAATACTTGTGTGTTTTGCATGATGGATAGGCACGGTGAGACGAGCCAACCACCTCCCCAAGAAGAAGATCAAGGTCCGTACATGACGCGCGCAAGTCACTTCATGTTCGGTAAGAGTTCCGTGAACGTTGCCAAGCACTTGAGACGAGACAAGATGAACAATTTGGCGAGACGCAAGCCGAGTTCAAGAATATCGACAACCGCTTCGACGGCCTCGAACGACAAATGCATCCAATGCATCACAACTTCAGCACCAAAATGAAGCGCACCAACGCTCCGTCGCCGAAACAAATGACAATCTTCGACGCCTCATCGATGGCATGGCAAGACCACGTTCACGCGCATCAAGCTCGGCAAGTTCTTCGCATCGTCATGCACCTCTTCCACAAGATCTACATCAAAGTGTTCAAAGACGCAATGATGCCCCCATGGTTGAAGATGGAATCTCTTCGAACTATGTAACTTCCCCACGGCACGCCGCAACGTCAAGCTATGACGGTGACCTCTCTTCAAGGCCACGAGCAAGGCAAGAAGCACACCGTCATCACGCAAGGGCACTAGTGATTCAACAAGAGCAACCACAAGAGGAACCGCAAGCGCAACCGCAAGGCTACCACCATCGACCGCGACACATTCTTGACACAACAAGTGATGACTCCAATTTGGAGAATCAAGGTCGTCATCGACGTCAAGCTCTTCAAGATCCTCCTCCTCGTCATCAACGTCATGAACGTCAACAACGACACCATGGTCATCACGAGGCGCCTCCTCCACATCAACAAAACTTGGAGCGTCAAGTGATACAAAACTTGTGCATCATCAGGTATGAGCCCCCGCCACGTCGACCCACAGAGCCCGGAAGCTGCACCTGACCTGAAGCTGCCAGAGCCGGAGTGTCCGCCCGAATCCAGCCGGAGTGTCCGGCCACCCCAGAGTGTCCGGCCTGACTCAGCCGGAGTGTCCAGCCTGCCCGAGCTCGGACCTGGCGGGGACATTCAAAAGGTCGAATCGGACACTCCCCGGACACCACCCGGAGTGTCTGCCCTGCCCGGACTGTCCGGCCGCGCCGACCCGGAGTGTCCGCCCTGCCCGGACTGTCCGGCCGTGCCGACCCAGACTGTCCGGCCCAAGTAATGGGCATGCAAGCCTAGCTGAGCCCTATGGCCCATGTACCCCTCTACTTCGCCCAGAACTCTACTTTAATGCCTGAATTACCCCTGAACTTGTGGCTGGCCTATATATAGACCCCCACCTCCATTGTAAACCCTAGGCATGATATTGGAATTAGTGGAAACCCCTTTGTGGATCTATCGAGTTCTTGCCTCATGCTCCTTGTCTAAGGAGCACCAATATCCCCAAACCTCGTTGGAGTTTGCATTGTGCCTCCGCGTTGTACAAGGCCTAGGCATCGGTGTTCCTTTGCGTAGACGTCAAGATCTCACCGAGTCTCCCATCTCGCCGTGCCGGTTCGAGAGAGAGTCCTTCGCCCGACGCCGATCCTAGGGATTGCGCCGGACCGGTCACCGCCGGCGTGAGCTATTGGTGTTTATCGTGGTTTTGCGTGTGTGTGTTCATCGCGTTCTTTGTGCGTGTGTTCGTCGTGTTCATCCTTCCCTCCTTCCCCCGCACTCCACCCTCGATTTGAAAGGGAATCGTGAAAGATCGGGCCACCCTAGAGGTTTGCCCTCAACAACGTGAACGTGGTCTTGTCATTCCGTCGATGAGGCATCGAAGGTTTTCATTTGTTTCGGCGACGGAGCATTGAAGCGACTCATTTTGGTGGCCAAAGTTGTGATGCATTGCTTGCATTTGCCTTTTGAGGCCATCGAAGCGGTTGTCGATGTTCTTGAACTCGGCTTGCATCTCGCCAAATTGTTCATCTTGTCGCGTCTCAAGGGCTTGGCAACGTTCACGGAAGTCGTGGCGGACGATGAAGTGACTTGCACGCATCATGTACGGACCTTGATCTTCTTCTTGGGGAGGTGGTTGGCTCGACTCACCATGCCTATCCATCATGCAAAACACACAAGTATGGTATATGGAAATGGAATATGGTGGTGTTAGGCTTGTACCTCACCCTTGGGGATTGCACCAAACTAGAAACCACAAGTGAGAGCTATAAGCGTGCAAAGTGGAATTGCAAAGAAAACTCACACTAAAGAAAGAACTAACTCTCAAATGCTTGTTGGTGGTAGGTTAGGATTGTGGAAAGCCAAAGAACCAACCAAAAGAAAAGGGATAGTCAAGTGTGGGTAAAATCCAACAAAACTCAAGTCAAAGGGGAAGGTCAACAACTCAAAAGGGTGACGGGAACCTACGACTATGTACACACACATGGAGAAAGTTGGGATTGACACGACTATGAAAATGAGCAAACAAAATGTCCTAACGAAGACTAAGCTCGTTGTCGTGCCAATGCAAGGAGAGAGCGTGGCTCGTTTTCAAAGAGGAAAAATGAGCAACGGATTTGTGTACTTGCCTTGGGCGCTCTTCTTTCTCTCTTGCTTACAAGCTTTGAGACTCTCTTTGGCCATGGGAGACTTTTTCTTTTGCTTTTTTCTTTGTATCTTTTTCTTTCTTTTGTATTATCTTTTTTTTTGCTCTCCCTTGATGCTACCTAGTCACACTTGATATTGCTCTTGCACTCTCACTATCCAAGGACAAATGCACAATGCTCAAGCAAACACAAGATGAGCCACTCTCATAGGATCGGTACACACAAAGGAAGATAGGGGTTAACAAGGTGACGCAAGTTATACCTTCTTTGATGATGAACTTGGCGTCGGTGGTGCGGGATGATGTTCGCGGGCCGTGGTGTCGATGAGCGCGGGGGTTGTCGATGCGGAAGCTTGTTGTTAGTTGACGAGACGCACACGGGCAGAAACAAACAAGGAGAAATTAGCCAATGCAAGATTAGATGCAAAACTGTCAAAATCAGGCGTCAGGCCGGAGACTCCGAGGTTTCAGGCCGGAAACTCCGGTCCAGGCCGGAGACTCCGGTGTGGGTAGGCCGGAGAATCCGGTGTAGGCCGGAGACTTCGGTGTGCAGGCCGGAGACTCCGGTCTGGAGTCAGATCGCGAACTGCTCGTGTTCTTGAGCGGAAATCCACGCCTTGGGTCCTCAAATCCGCGAAAAATTGGCCAAATTGGGCTGAGAAAACGCAGGATAAAGCTGGACCAACACCTAAGACAAGGTTTGGTCAGATCAAAACAACAAATAACACTCCAAATCAAGAGATCGATCCAAAGGCAAATTTGGGCTGTTTTTTTGGGTTTTTTTCGAATTTTTGGTGGATAGAAGAAAAATTTGTGGGGGAAATCGTGAGCAACGAAGCTCTTGATACCAATATGTTGTTATAGAACTCCATATCACCGAAGCATGTGGAGCCATCGTCGGTGTAGTGCTCCATCATGTCATCCATGCTTGTGGAGGCATATGCATGGTGGCTCATCGTGGATTCTTCATATATATCATCCTTGCTTCCTGAGTCCCTAGACATGCTTCACAAGACCAAGTGGTGTATATGGAAGTGGTAGGGGGTTAGGGATGCAACGTCAAACCTTACTTTACCTTGGAAGATAGTATCGTGCAAGTGGCAACACTTGAGAGCAATCAAAACCAAGCAAAGTGAAGTTCACGCGGAACACCAAAACCAACTAACCACTAAAAAACACACACACAGCTTATGGTGGATGGGTATGGAAGGTGGCGTGTCCAAGAACAATCCGAAATCAAGATATTGTAATGGCAAGTAAAGAACCACGATGATCACAAAGCAAAACAAGTCAATCCACAAGATAGGAATTATGTACAAGGAAACACACACGGTGGGATAAATGGGACTTGTGCAATGGAGAAAGTGAGCTAAGAACCAAATGATTACCTAGCGAAGGCTATAAGCTCCTGTCGCACAAGTGCAAGGAGAGACGCTAGTTCGATTGCAATAAAATTGGTGGGCTACAAGATATGCACCATAAGTACCACCTATTTGATGTTCATCGAGCTTGCGCTTCCTATTCTATGAGGCACTTGTTTCTTTCTTTTCTTTTTCTTTTTCTATTTCTTTTCTTTTTCTTTTCTTTTTCCCTTGCCCCTTCCTTGTGCGAACAACTATAGAAGATAACTATATGAGATAGCACGCTCACAACTTTTGCTTGGAATTCTACAAGGTATCAAATGTGCATAGCCCAAGAAATTATAGGAGGAACTAGTATCAACAGGTGTTTGTTGAACGCAAAGATAGTGTAGCTCACAAAGGAAAGCAAGTGGGGAGAGGTGGCGGAATTTTTATACCTTTCTTCGCCGATCTTCAACCTTTATTGGTTGATTCCGCCTTGCTCACGGAATTTGGATGGAGTAGATAGCACGAACCACGGAGATGAAGATGTAGATCTCTTTTTCCTCTTCCAAACGAGCTAAAGAACACCAAAATCCAAGTTCGTATGCAAAAGTTATGCTCAAAACGGTGAAACGGTTTTTTCTGTCAGCAGGTAGGGCGGAGACTTAGCCAGAAACTCCGGTCTGGACCGGAATCTCCGGTCTGGGGGCCGGAATCTCCGGTCTGGGCCGGAATCTTGGGTCTGGGCCGGAATCTTGGGTCCGAAGGTTCCAGGACGTTCCAGAACACGAACGGGACGAGTTTTGGCGGAAAAACTCGACCGAAAACCTCAAATTGGTGGGGGAAAACAAGGAATTAGGCCATGGAAACGCTAGGGAAGGTAGATCAACAAGTTTAGCAAGTAATCCACGGATCAAAACCTACCAAAACGCACTCAAATCACAGATCGATCCAAAACACGGATTGGGGCTGTTTTTGGTGGAATTTTCGAATTTATGGGGGAAAAGACCAAATCGATGAGGAATCCGTGGCAACCAAAAGCTGCTGATACCAGATGTTATGGGGTAACCCCGTGGGTGGCCCGATCTTCACGGATTTCGTGGTCAAATCGATGGGAAAAGCGAGGGGAAAGGGAGAAGGTAGCGGAAGCGGACGCACACCTCGCGAAGAACATGATTAACACACGCAAAACTCACACGATACAAGGCCGATTGCTCTCACCGGTGGCCACCGGTCCAATAGAATCCTCGCAAGGAAAGATCGGTCAACGTGCTCCCTCGATCCCACGCGGAGAGGGAAGAACACCTTGGAGAGGGTCTTGACGTCTTGTCAAAGGGACACCGATGCCAAGGCCTTGTACAACGAGGGAGGCGCGATGCAAACTCCAACGAGGTGGTGACGATAGTCGACGCCTTTGGTAGAAGGGGATGAGGCAAAACTAGAGATTCCACAAAGGGGGTTTTCTTTAGTCTATCATCTATGCCTAGGGTTACATGAGGGGGTGGGGGCGCTATATATAGGCCAGCCACTAGTTCAAGGGTACTTTAGGAATAAAAGGGTAAAGTCTGGGCGGACTAAGGGGTACATGGGCCAAAGGCCCAGCTGGCGGCGTGCAGGCCCACACGCTCAGGCCGGAGACTCCAGTGTGGGGTCCGGAGACTCCGGTCTAGGCCGAAGACTCTTGTCTGTCTCCGGTGTCGCCTCCGGAGTGGCAGACAGACTTTCCTCAGCTTGATCTGGGAGTCAGTCCGAAGGTGGGTCCGGAGACTCGGGGGTATGCAGGCCGGAGACTCCGGTGTCTTCAGGCGGGAGACTCCGGGGTGGCCGGAGACTCCGGTGTGTGCAGGCCGGAGACTCCGGTGCTCCAGCTGCTGCTTCTTCCGTCTTCTCTTCCAAGCCTTCGTCTTGTCGTGCTTGGTGCTCCAGGCTTCCTCCCATGCCTCCGTACTTGTTGGTGTGAACCTATCATTGATATGGGACAGAGTATGAAGTAGTATACCATTCAAGAGGGTAGGAAGTGGGTTCGCATAGAGGAACGGATTCACCTTTGGAGTCCATGGCGACTTGGCATAAGTTGGAGACCATGATGTGGGAACGACCGAAGGTCGGGCTACATCATTTCCACTTGTATTCTTGGTAATTCCTACACATCAAAGTGTAAAACAAGAACATTGTGGACTTTTGCACTATTAGTAGTTAGTCCAAATGAATCATAAACTTTATATAAAAAGGAGTATCAAAAGCATATTATTAGCATAAAACCATCAAAAATTATAGATACGTTATGGACGTATCAGGAGGCTGGCGCAATACAAGCAAGGGAGATCATCGAAGAGAAGGAACGTTCAATTCGGACAGACAGAACTCCTGAAATTCAAACGGACGTGGATTCCTCATACGAACTCCAAATCAAGCAAATAAGCAATTCTTGGATTGATAATTCCAAGATCTTTCCAATGAGTACTTCCACGTCTAAAAGACCCCGGATAATCTGGCCCCCGCACCCCGAATAATCTGGCCCTGCTTTGGAGATTCTACAAAGGACTTTGGCGCCACGTTCTGTTCCGGGGCGGATATTTGACTGGACTTTTCCCCGGAAAATCCGGCCCTCTTAGACCGGATAATCCGGCCCGAAAAGTTCACATCATATCCAGACGGATCTGACTGTATCAGACAGGTTTTCGTTTCGCGTTTTTCGGATGTTCCGGCGGCCATATAAGCCTGGGAACGCCCTCTAGTTTTGGTTAGACCACGCTAAAACTATTTTGGAGTTGTTTCTATCTAGAACCTCTGGAATTACCTCGTGATCGAATTATACTACTGCAATTGAGTGTGATCTGTTGTTCCATCGGGAATTAGTAGATTGCAAACTACCGTTCGTGGTCGACGGCTGTGTGCGCAAGAGCATGGTATTGTGAATATCCTACAGGGTTCGAGAGCTGTTGCATCGGCATCAGCGTTCGAGCGAAAGAGTTCATAGCTACAGGCTAGTTATCTATCATCCACCATCACAACCGCCATCCGCTTACTGAGAAGATTGGGCCACCCCATATCATCTTGCTATCAGATTTCCAGTGTTGCCTCGGTAAGCATCCACAAATCCATCCATAGATTAGAGAGTGTTTTTCGTCCTATACAAAAAAAGCCTTGCAAAAAGATTTGCCATAGACTAGATTGCATCGTTTTCGAGTTTTAGTTGCTGATTGTATCTTCTCGTAGATCCGATCTGTAGGTTTTTCCTCGTAGGAGTCTAGTTTTTTGTTTGTATCTAGGTTTAGGTTTGATCTTGTTTTCCGCCGTGTCAACCATCACCGTGTTCCGCAAGTTTTTCCTCGTTTGTCTGAGTCCACATAGCGTACCTTTGTTTGCATACCATAGACACAACCTATCTACAACATCTGTGCCTAGGAACGTACCCACGAGACTAGTTGCTTTGCTCCGACAGGCTGCTCATTAGGGTTTGAAGTGCAAATTTTTTTCATCCAGGTAGACCGGATTATCCGGCCCCCGACAAAACCGGAATATCCGGCCCTTAATTGCTCAGAATTGTTGCAGGACGTATTGCGTTTTGTCAGATAGTTGAAAAATCAAAAAAAGAGAAAGAAGAAAAAAGTTGTTAAAAAAAGAGAAAAGAAAAGAGAAACAAAAGTAAACAACAAAAGGGAGATATCAAGGTTGATTGGAGGACTAGTTTTATAATAGCACTAGTAGATTGAGCAATCTTGTGCCTGTTCTATTTGAGCTATTACTAGCATCTCTCTTGTGCATTGCAATATTCCTTTTCATAAGTTGCTTTTCCATGTTTATCTCCACAGTGTGTGTTTCTTGCGTTTTTTGTACGATCAGCACTAGGACTTGTTTGCGGTGTAGATAGGATACCATACCTATAGCTCCACCATATATAACCTGTGTGCCCTGTGATCGTTCTCTATACCTTTGATATTCACTTCATCACATCAGTGCATCAGTCTTTGATTTCGTTTGGTAGAGCATCTCTATTCACTTTGGAACGGTAAGATCACCTTTCTTATTAGTTGTGAGTGAGCTCTGAGCATTTCCACCATACAGATTTTGATTTTTGCACTAACCTAGTAATCATGTCTTCTAGTGAAGATGATGTTGTGTCGCAGAAAAAGAAGGATGAGGAGCTTGTTAATTGGCGCGAATATGAGGCTTTGAAGTCCCACTTGACACGTGTGTTTACTCACACGACAGATGCCATTGAAAAGAATCTCCAGGACATGAATATGAGATTGGATCAGCATGTTGGAATGGTTGATACTATCCAAACGCAAGTGGCTACGCTCAATGTCAATGTCGCCACTTTGCATCGTTCCATTGAGGGTTTGACAACCGCCATACATAGAAGGCAGGATCCTCAACATGATGATGCCTTTGATGATTTTGATGAGGGTAGCGCAGTTTATGCTGCTCCACATGTTGTCAGGGGACTTGCTATTCCCCCTGTCCATGCACCTGCTCATGGCCGTGGGCTTGTCCCTCTTGGGCGTGCTCAACGTGTGCCCAACCAAGCTGCTGATGATGGTTTGGGCAAGCCAAAATTCTCGATTCCCAAGTTTGATGGTTCCATTTATCCTGAAGATTATCTCACATGGGAGTTAAAGATTGAGAAACTCTGGCGCTTATTTGACTATCCAAAAGACAAGAAGGTCAATCTTGCAGCATCTGAATTTGATGGTTATGCTTTGCGTTGGTGGGATGCTCTTGTGCAACATAGGAGGGAGGGCAATGAATTTCCTGTGATGGATTGGCGCGAGATGAAGCAAATCATGAAGGCTCATTTCGTACCAACCAACTACTTGCGTTCAGTTTTTGATAAATTGATGCAATTGAAGCAAGGCACAATGACAGTTGATGAGTACTACATGGAGATGGAGCTGCTTATGCAGCGTGCTAGAATTCGTGAGTCCATTGAGATGACCATGTAGCGATTCCTCAACAATCTGAAGTTACCAATCAAGAGCATAGTTTGCATGACAAGTATGAGACCATGAATGATCTATTGCACCATGCTAGTGAGGCCGAATCACAGTTGGCAGAAGAGGCAAAGTCACGTGCTCGTTTTCCGTCCTCCAGCAGATGTTCGGCCATATCTACTCCTCCTATAGTCACGCGACCAGCTGCTGCTTCGTTTACACCATCAGCCAAACCAGCAAGTACTCCTTCGTTTGGTGGTTCTAATGCTCGGAAACCCGCCGCTCCTGCTGCTAGCTTGGGTTCCAACATGTCTACGGCACGTACTCGTGATGTGGTGTGCCATACTTGTGGAGGTAGAGGGCACCACAAGAAAGATTGTCCAAACAACAAGGTTATGTTTGTTAACGAACAAGGCAAAGTAGAGAGTGGAGATGAAGCTTCTGATGATGATGTTGATGATGGCAAGGATGGTGTTGATGCGTATCCAGAGCGTGCTCCAGCCATTGTCGTATATTCACGTATACTGAGTGTGCAACCGGTTGAGGAATCCCAGCGCTGCAACTTATTCCAAACAAAAGCTCTAGTTGGACCTAACAAGGCTTGCAAGGACATTATTGATGGAGGTAGCTGCAGAAATCTTGCAAGTAAGGAACTATGTGCCAAACTGAATTTGACATACTTACCTCATCCCAAGCCACACTACATACAATGGTTGAGCAACAATGCCGAGATGAAGGTAAATCATATGATACGTGTTAATTTTCAAATAGGGCCATACAAAGATTCTATTGATTTTGATGTGGTTCCTATGACTGTTTGTCACCTACTATTGGGTCGGCCTTGGCTCTATGATCGCCATGTGCAACACAATGGCCGAGCCAATACATATCACTTGGAATTCAAAGGGAAAACGATTACTATGCAGCCAATGACACCACAAGATATTGTGAATGATTATCGCCAGAACATAGAGGTGAACTTGAAGGAAGATTCTACCACTCGGCGAGATTGTGTGACAGCTGTTCCTGATGTAATTGAGCCTAAATTGAGTGATATAAAGAAAAGTGAGAGAGTGCCTGGTTTATTGATACTAACCACCAAGGAGGATATGAGAGAATTTCGTGAGGATCCTACATCCATGCCACTTGTGCTCATGTATAAGGGCGAGGTATAGGTTTCTAACGACATGACCCCTATTTCTCTTGGTGTCTCTTCTGTTTTGCAGGACTTTGGGGATGTGTTTCTAGAAGATGTACCCGTAGGTTTACCTCCATTGCGTGGTATAGAACATCAAGTGGACCTAATTCCTGGCGCCACATTCCCAACCGTGCACCCTACAGGACCAATCCCGAAGAAACTAAGGAAATTCAGAAGCAAGTACAAGCGCTGCTGGATAAAAGGGTACATTCGTGTTTCTCTTAGCCCTTGTGTTGTTCCTGTTATTTTAGTTCCTAAGAAAGATGGTACTTGGCGCATGTGTGTTGATTGTAGAGCGATTAATAACATCACTATTCAATATCATCATCCTATTCCACGCTTAGAGGATATGCTAGATGAATTGAGTGGTGCTGCTGTTTTCTCTAAAACTGATTTGCGTAGTGGTTATCATCAAATTAGGATGAAAGAAGGGGATGAGTGGAAAACTGCTTTCAAAACAAAATTTGGCTTGTATGAGTGGTTAGTCATGTCGTTTGGTCTTACTAATGCACCTAGTACATTTATGCGATTAATGAATCATGTTTTGAGAGATTTTATTGGTCGTTTTGCGGTTGTTTACTTTGATGATATACTTATATACAGCCACAACAAAACTGAACATTGCACTCATATTCAACAAGTTTTGCAAGTGTTGCATGATAATAAATTGTATGCTAATCTTGAGAAGTAACATTTGCAAAAGATAAGGTCATATTCCTAGGATTTGTTGTATCTAAGCATGGAGTAGAGGTAGATCAATCTAAAATTGAATCAATTCAGAATTGGCCTAATCCCATGAATGTAAGTCAAGTGCGTAGTTTCCACGGCTTAGTTGGTTTCTATAGGGGCTTTGTGAAAGATTTTAGCACCATTGCTGCACCTTTGAATGATTTGACAAAGAAAGGTGTTCCTTTTGTATGGGGCGTGGCCCAAGACATTGTATTTGATACATTGAAACGTTTACTTACTTCTGTACCATTACTTGCATTACCTGATTTTTCGAAGCAATTTGAAGTTGAATGTGATGCTAGTGGTATAGGCATAGGTGGCATTTTGATGCAAGAGGGTCGGCCTATAGCATATTTTTTTGAGAAATTGACTGGTGCTCGTTTGAATTATTCTATCTATGATAAAGAATTGTATGCACTTGTTAGAGTACTTGAGGTTTGACAACATTATTCATGGCCAAAGGAATTCATCATACATTCTGATCATGAAGCATTGAAATACTTGAAAGCTCAATCAAACTTGCATAGAAGATTAGCTAAATGGGTTGAGTTCATTGAGTCTTTTCCTTACATCATTAATTATAAGAAGGGAAAACAGAATGTTGTTGCTGATGCTCTATCTAGGAAGAACATGCTATTAACCAATCTTGATGTTAAAATTCCTGGATTAGAAGCTATTTGTGCACTGTATGCAACTTACCATGATTTTGCTAAACCTTATCATTTGTGTGCTCTTAGAAACGCATGGGATAAGTATCATATACATGATGGATATTTGTTTCGAGCTAACAAACTATGTATTCCAGAATGTTGTTGCGTTTGTTCTTAGTCCAGGAATCACATGCTGGTGGTTTGATGGGTCACTTTGGGCGTGAGAAGACGTTGCTCATGCTTGCTGATCACTTCTATTGGCTCAAGATGAGGCGTGATGTGTACAGATTTGTGAGCCGATGTATTACATGCCACAAGTCAAAATCTAAGCTGAAGCCTCACGGTTTGTATACACCTCTCTCTGCACCTACTACTCCATGGGAAGACTTGTGCTAGGTCTACCTAAAACTCAGAGAGGTCATGATTCTATATTTGTGATAGTGGATAGGTTCTCTAAGATGGCTTATTTTATTGCCTGCCACAAAAGCAACGATGCATCGCATGTTGCTAACCTGTTTTTCAGGGACATCGTGAGATTACATGGAGTACCAAAAACGATTGTTTCTGACCATGATGTGAAGTTCATGAGCTACTTTTCGAAGACCTTATGGGGGAATCTAGGAACGAACCTAATGTTCAGTACTACATGTCATCCCCAAACAGATGGTCAAATGGAGGTGGTGAATCGAACATTGTCACAGCTGCTAAGGACCATGATTAAAAGAATCTGCGGGAGTGGGAAGAGTGTTTGCCACATGTTGAGTTTGCTTACAACAGGGCGGTGCATTCAACTACTCAGCTTTGTCCTTTTGAGGTGGTGTATGGTTTTGTCACATCCCGAAATTCTCCTAATTTTGGAATGTTAAGTAAATAAAATAAGTTGATTGATTGTTTGACTTTGTTGAAATTTCTCAAAGAAAAGAAACTTTTGATTTGATTTCCCTTCAACCTTGAGTTCAGAGTTTTGTATGAGATTGGATAAACTTGTTTAGGTTTTACTATCCAACTTGATTAGGTTTTACTATCCAACTTGATTAGGTTTTACTGAAACCAAATCCTAAAAGATCAATCCAACCATACATGGAAATATTAAAGAGAGGGAATAAAATGACTTTCCCAAATTATGGTGGAGTAATATTCTAATTTCCCCATTCAAGTCTCTAATTCAATTTGTGAAACCATTATAAATGCTTTTCACCACTTTCTTGAAAAGAGAGAAGATAACATGACATCTTCATTTTCTTTGATTGTTAAAATTGTGTTCCTTTATGTTATATGACTAAACTTGTTGTTTTGGGAATTTGTGGCATTGTGTGTTTTGTTTGAGTGATTGACATATGGCATGCATCTATGCATTCTTAATGATATGGGGTGGCCCGATCTTCTCAGTAAGCGGATGGCGGTGATGATGGTGGATGATAGATAACTAGCCTGTAGCTATGAACTCTCCCGCTCGATCCCTCCCTGATGCCAATGCAACAGCTCTCGAACCTTGTAGGATATTCACAACACCATGCTCTTGCGCACGCAGCCGTGACCACGAACGGTAGTATGCAATCTACTAATTCCCAATGGAACAACAGATCACACTCAATTATAGTTGGTAGATTCGAACACAGGGTAATTCCAGAGGTTCTATGAAAGAAAGAACTCCAAAATATTTTAACATGGTCTAAACCCTAACTAGGGGTCGTCCCATAGCTTATAAGGGCGGCTGGGGCGGCCAGAAACCGAAACTAAACACAAACGACTCAAACTTATAAAAACCGACTCGGACCAGATTCGGTCGGCGGGCGGACACTCCGGTCGAAATCGGCCGGACACTCCGGGTGAAGTGTGTCAGACAGTCCGGTCTGGCCGGAAACTTTGAAGTTTCCGGGTGGTGTCTGGGTAGTATCCGAACTGGCAGACAGAATTTCCACGCCAGTTTGCCTCTCGACCAGGCCGGACAGTCCGGGTGGAACTGGCCGGACACTCCGGTCGTGGCAGATCTTTTTGCCTCCGTCTTGATGATCTTCTCTTGCGCCTTCCTCCCACTCCTCCCTCGCACATCCTTGGGCGATTATCATGTTGGGCTTCTGTTGTAGCGCTTCTCCTCCTCGCGCCATGCTTGTTTCTCCAACGAACCTGATCATACATAAATGCATAGACTTAGGCAGTATAAAGTTCTCATCAATAAAAGTACCAGATTTGTTTAGGAGTAAATTCACCTGTTCTTCTAGTAGCTTAGCACGAGCTCTTGTAATAGCTCCAATTCTAATCTCATTGGACTGATCCTGTCTTGCGACAGTTGTAGCATCTTCAGTAGTCATTGGGGTAGGTGTAATTGTAGGGATGTCCTCATCATCTCCCCTCCCTTCAAAAGGCGTCGACCTCGACGCTCCAAGGTCTTCTCCAGCATATGGTGACAAATCAGCAACGTTGAAGCTGTTGCTAACTCCACCAAACTCCTCAAGAGGTATATCAACCGAGTAGGCGTTATCATTAATCTTGGCTAACACCTTGTAAGGACCAGCACCACGTGGCTTCAATTTGGACTTTCGAAGTAGTGGAAACCTATCCTTGCGTAGATGCACCCAAACCATATCTCCATGCTCGAACAACACTTCTTTCCTTGCTTGATTCCTTGCAGCAGCAGCAATGTTCTTGCCTTTTTTCTCAATAGCCTCACGAGTCTTCTCATGTATTTTCTTCACATAATCAGCACGTTTTGATGCCTCCATATCAACTCTCTCATGTAATGGCAGAGGCAACATATCAAGTGGCGTCAATGGCTTGAAACCATACACCACCTCAAAAGGACAAAGCTGAGTAGTTGAATGCACAACCCTGTTGTAAGCAAACTCAACATGTGGCAAACACTCTTCCCACTCCCGCAGATTCTTTTTAATCATGGTCCTTACCAGCTGTGACAATGTTCGATTCACCACCTCCGTTTGACCATCCATTTGGGGATGACATGTAGTACTGAACAACAACTTTGTTCCTAGCTTTCCCCATAAGGTCTTCCAAAAAGTAGCTCATGAACTTCACATCACAGTCAGAAACAATCGTCTTTGGTACTCCATGTAATCTCACGATGTCCCTGAAAAACAGGTTAGCAACATGTGACGCATCATCGCTTTTGTGGCAGGCAATAAAATGAGCCATCTTAGAGAACCTATCCACTACCACAAATATAGAATCATGACCTCTCTGAGTTTTTGGTAGACCTAGCACAAAATCCATACTAATGTCTTCCCATGGAGTAGTCGGTGTAGAGAGAGGTGTATACAAACCGTGAGGCTTTAGCTTAGAGTTCGACTTGTGGCATGTAATACATCGGCTCACAAATCTGTACACATCACGCCTCATCTTGGGCCAATAAAAGTGATCAGCAAGCATGAGCAACGTCTTCTCACGCCCAAAGTGACCCATCAAACCACCAGCATGTGACTCCTGCACTAAGAACAAACGCAATGACGATTCTGGAATACATAGTTTGTTAGCTCGAAACAAATATCCATCATGTATATGATACTTATCCCATGCGTTTCTAAGAGCACACAAACGATATGGTTCAGCAAAATCATGGTCAGTTGCATAAAGTGCACAAATAACTTCTAATCCAGGAATTGTAACATCAAGATTGGTTAATAGCATGTTCTTCCTAGATAGAGCATCAGCAACAACGTTCTCTTTTCCCTTCTTATAGTTAATGATGTAAGGAAAAGACTCAATGAACTCAACCCATTTAGCTAATCTTCTATGCAAGTTTGATTGAGCTTTCAAGTATTTCAATCCTTCATGATTAGAATGTATGATGAATTCCTTTGGCCACAAATAATGTTGCCAAACCTCAAGTACTCGAACAAGTGCATACAATTCTTTATCATAGATAGAATAATTCAAACGAGCACCAGTCAATTTCTCAGAAAAATAAGCTATAGGCCGACCCTCTTGCATCAAAACGCCACTTATGCCTATACCACTAGAATCACATTCAAGTTCATATTGCTTCGAAAAATCAGGTAATGCAAGTAATGGAGCAGAAGTAAGCAAACGTTTTAATGTATCAAATGCAATGTGTTGAGGGCAAACCTCTAGGGTGGCCCGATCTTTCACGATTCCATTTCAAATCGAGGGTGGAGTGCGGGGGAAGGAGGGAAGGATGAACACGACGAACACACGCACGAAGAACGCGATGAACACACACACGCAAAACCACGATAAACACCAATAGCTCACGCCAGCGGTGACCGGTCCGGCGCAATCCCTAGGATCGGCGTCGGGCGGAGGACTCTCTCTCGAACCGGCACGGCGAGATGGGAAACTCGGTGAGATCTTGACGTCTAGGCAAAGGGACACCGATGCCTAGGCCTTGTACAACGCGGAGGCACGATGCAAACTCCAACCAGGTTTGGGGATATTGGTGCTCCTTAGTCAAGGAGCATGAGGCAAGAATTAGATAGATCCACAAAGGGGTTTCCACTAATTCCAATATCATGCCTAGGGTTTACAATGGAGGTGGGGGTCTATATATAGGCCAGCCACAAGTTCAGGGGTAATTCAGGCATTAAAGTAGAGTTCTGGGCGAAGTAGAGGGGTACATGGGCCATAGGGCCCAGCGAGGCTCGCAGGCCCATCAATGGAGGTGGGGGTCTATATATAGGCCAGCCACAAGTTCTGGGCTCGAAGTAGAGTTCTGGGCGATGTGGAAGCGTCCGTAGGACGGGCTGCATCAGCTCCCCCCCCTTGGGAAAGGGTCGTCCTCGACTCTTCATGGATATCATCTTGAGCATCTCCATGGTAGGGTGCGAGATCCTTGACATTGAATGTATTGCTTGCAAGGTACTTGGAGGTCGGTATGTCGGTGATGTAGGCGTTGTTGTTGATTCTTTTGAGGACCTTGAAGGGACCATCTCCTCTTGGCTTAAGCTTGGAGTCATGTTCCTGGGGGAAGCGGTCCTTGCTTAGGTGTATCCACACAAGGTCCCCTTCTTCAAATATCATCTCCTTCTTGTCCTTGTTTAATCTTGAAGCTTGGCGAAGGACTTGTTGTTCGATAGTAGCTCTAGTTTCTTCATGAAGCGTCTTCATAGCTTGGGCGCACTTCTCGATGTCCATGTTTGTGCGCTCATGGAGAGGTAGTGGTAGGATGTCGAGCGCGGTGAGGGGCTCGAAACCATAGACGATCATGAATGGACTCATCTTGGTTGTTGAGTGCTTGGCTCGATTGTAGGCGAACTCGGTGTGTGGAATGCATTCCTCCCAATCCTTCAGGTTTTTCTTGATCAACACACGAAGGAGAGTTCCGAGGCTTCGGTTGACAACTTCGGTTTGGCCATCAGTTTGAGGATGTGATGCGGATGAAAAGAGGAGCTTGACGCCGAGCTTGGCCATGAGGGTCTTCCACAAGTAGCTCATGAATTTGACGTCGCGGTCGGAGACGATTGTCCTTGGCACACCGTGAAGACGGACGATTTCCCTGAAAAACAGATTTACAACACGTGAAGCATCGTCGGTCTTATGGCACGGTATGAAGTGTGCCATCTTGGAAAAATGATCCACAACAACAAATATAGAATCATGACCATGCTTAGATCTAGGCAATCCTAACACGAAATCCATGCTAATGTCGAACCAAGGTGTATGAGGAATAGGCAATGGCATATAAAGACCATAGAGATTAGCTTGCGACTTAGCTTGAACACATGTCGTGCATCGTTGAACGTAGCGCTCCACGTCACGCTTCATCTTGGGCCAAAAGTAGTGATTGGAGAGCATGTCCAATGTCTTATCGCGACCAAAGTGACCCAGAAGGCCTCCACCATGAGATTCTTGGAGAAGCAAAAGTTGAAGCGACGACTTCGGAATGCATAGCTTGTTTTGTTTAAAAAGAAAGCCCTTATGTAAATAGAAATCATCAACTCCCTTGTTATTGGAGCACTTTGCGAAAATTGGTTCAAAGAACGGGTCAGAAGCATACACAGATTTTATTTCCTCAAGACCCAACACGTTGATTTCAAGTCTCGTAAGAAGGCTTGTATGTTTGCGAGACAATGCGTCCGCAACTACATTATCTTTGCCCTTCTTATACTTGACAATGTACGGAAAAGATTCCATGAACTCAACCCACTTAGCGTGTCTCTTGCTCAAGTTAGCTTGGCCTTTTAGATATTTCAACGACTCGTGGTCGGGATGTATGATAAATTCCTTGGGCCGAAGGTAGTGTTGCCAAACTTGAAGGACACGGACTAAGGCAAAAGGCTCTTTGTCATAAATCGGATAGTTAAGGCGAGCACCATCAAGTTTTTCGCTATGGTAGGCTATAGGACGTCCGTTTTGCATAAGGAGTCCTCCAATGCCAATACCACTAGCATCACACTCTATCTCAAAAGTTCTTATGAAATCCGGTAAAGCAAGAAGAGGTGCTTCGGTGAGCCTCTTTTTAAGTTCATTAAAAGCTTTTTGTTGTGTTTTTCCCCACACGAAGGTGACATTCTTTTTGGTCAATTCATTAAGGGGACACGCAATGGTTGAAAAGTCTTTCACAAAGCGACGATAGAAACCGGCCAACCCATGAAAACTTCGGAGTTCACTCACATTTGTTGGTATGGGCCAATCTCGTATGTCCTTTACCTTGGAAACATCAACTTCAATTCCCTTCGAAGAAACGACAAATCCAACAAAAATCAACTTGTCTTTAGCAAAAGTGCACTTGGGAAGGTTAGCATAAAGCTTTTCATGTCGAAGGATTTGCAAAACTTCCTTGACATGTGTTATATGGTCCTCAAGTGATTTGCTATAAACAAGAATATCATCGAAATAGACAACAACACTTTTTCTAATGAGAGAACGCAAGATGTGATTCATAAGGCGCATGAAGGTGGATGGGGCATTTGATAAACCAAAGGGCATAACCAACCATTCATAGAGACCAAGTTTGGTCTTGAAGGCGGTTTTCTACTCATCACCTTCAGCCAGGCGTATTTGATGGTAACCACTACGGAGATCAATTTTCGAAAAAATAGTGGCTCCACACAACTCATCAAGCATGTCATCAAGACGTGGTATGGGATGCCGATAACGCACGGTGATAGCATTGGTTGGATGGCAGTCCATGCATAACCGTAACGTATCATCCATCTTTGGAACAAGAATCACGGGTACGACACTTGGACTAGTGCTAACTTGGATCAAACCTTTGGAGACGAGTTGGTTGATTTGACGTTCGATCTCCTTCGTCTCCTCCGGGTTCGTGCGGTAAGCGACGCGGTTGGGAAGTGGTGCACCGGGGATGAGGTCGATGCGATGTTCAATGCCGCGAACAGGAGGTAGTCCGTGTGGAAGCTCTTCGGGAAACACATCGTTGAATTCCTACAAAACACTCATCAAAGATGGAGGAACATTGGTTAATTCGTTAGTTCCTTGCGCTAGTCCCTTGCAAAGGAGGACATAGTGCAAGATGGATGGGTTGTTCTGAACATCTCTCATCTCACTTTTGGTGGCAAGGAGAACACTCTTAGTTTCTCCACTTGAATTTGGCTTGTGGCTCTCACTCACTATGAGGTGGTTCTCTCTCTCACCGCTCTTCTCACAAGTAGGTGTTGTGCTTTGCGTCCTCGCTAAAGCCTTTGCATTGTCCGCAATTATTTGGCTAGGAGTCATCGGTTGCAAAACACATGTTTTGTTGAGCCATTTGAAGGTGTATATATTGGTGCGACCATCATGTTGAGTAGCCTTGTCAAATTGCCATGGTCGACCAAGAAGCATGTGGCAAACTGTCATAGGAACCACACCGCACTCCACCGTATCTTTGTAAGGACCAATGGCGAAGGAGACCGATACGGTATGCTTGATCTTCACGGACCCTTGGTCACTTAGCCATTGCACGTGGTAGGGGTGCTTGTGTGGATGGAGGTTGAGGTTGAGCTTCTCACACAACTCGGTGCTAGCAAGGTTGTGACAACTCCCTCCGTCAATGATCACCTTGATAGATTTGCCGTTGATGCCGGCTCGTGTTTGGAAGATATTGGAGCGTTGGTCTTCATGCTCTTGTTCTTGAGTGGTCAAGATTCTTGTGACGACAAGCGATGGACTTGCGTCATGCTCACACATGACGAGTTCTTGATCATCTTCCACTAATTGCCTTGCCATTGCTTCCTTGACACGGGCATCAAACTCATCTTCACTCAAGTACTCTTCATCACCATTGTCATGGATGAACAAGACTTTCTTGTTTCCACATTCGGCCGACTTGTGTCCTTTACCTCCACACTTGTAGCATTCACCGTTGAAAGGTGTATCACTCTTTGCTTGCTTGCCACTTGGGGGCAGTTTTCCTTGAGGAAGTGTGGGCTTGAAGGAAGGCTTGGAGGTACTTGAGGAGCTACCATTGAAAGTTGTTGGTGTAGGGGTTGAAGCTTGCTTGTAGGTGAAGTACGCCTTGGGCTTGTTGTACTTGATAGCCTCTTGCACTTGACGTTCAGCCTTTGTTGAAATGTGCACAAGCTCAACCATGGTGTTGTATGTTTGGAACTCGACGATGCGCTTGATAGGGTGATTCAAGCCAATAAGGAAACGTTCCATTGTTTGCTCCATGCGCTCATCAATGTTGGCACGAATCAAGTTGAGTTCCATTTCCTTGAAGTATTCTTCCATGGTCTTTGTCCCTTGATGAAGCGCTTGAAGGTTGTTGAAGAGGTCACGCGTGTAGTGTGCGGGGAAAAACCGGGATCTCATGTGAGCCTTCATGTCATGCCAAGTTGTGATTGGCGGCTCTTGTCTTGCATCACGAGCAACTTGAACTTGTTCCCACCAAAGGTTGGCGTAATCATCAAACTCTAGCAAAGCCATGGCGACCATCCTCTCGTTGCTATAGTTGTGCATGCGGAAGATCTTGTTGACTTTGAGTGCCCACGAGAGGTATTCTTCAGGGTCATTGGATATGGTGAACTTGGGCATTGTGAACTTGAGCTTGCCAAAAGTTTCTTCATCGTTGCGGTCATTGCGACGAGCTTGGTGACCTTGTTGATGACCTTGTAGTTGGGGAGGTGGAACTTGGTTCTCGCGTCCTTTTTGCGGAGCTTGCTCTTGGTATTGGCGCGGTTGTTGACGTGGTTGAGGTACTTGGGCCTCATGGTGGTGAAGGTGTGTAGCCTCTTGACGCGGTTAATGACGAAGAGGAGGCTCGTTCCTCGGTTGGTGATGTTGGTTAGGCGCATGGGCCTCACGGCGAAGAACATGGTCATGAGCTCTTGACTTTGTGGGCGTTGCTCAACTTGTATCACTTGACGCTCCAAGTTTTGTTGATGTGGAGGAGGCGCCTCGTGATGACCATGGTGTCGTTGTTGACGTTCATGACGTTGATGAAGAGGAGGAGGATCTTGAAGAGCTTGACGTCGATGACGAGCTTGATTCTCCAAATTGGAGTCATCACTTGTTGTGTCAAGAATGTGCCGCGGTCGATGGTGGTAGACTTGCGGTCGCGCTTGCGGTTCCTCTTGTGGTTGCTCTTGTTGAATCACTAGTGCCCTTGCGTGATGACGGTGTGCTTCTTGCCTTGCTCGTGGCCTGGAAGAGAGGTCACCGTCATAGCTTGACGTTGCGGCGTGCCGTGGGGAAGGTACATAGTTCGAAGAGATTCCATCTTCAACCACGGGGGCATCATTGCGTCTTTGAGCACTTTGATGTAGATCTTGTGGAAGAGGTGCATGACGATGCGAAGAACTTGCCGAGCTTGATGCGCGTGAACGTGGTCTTGCCATGCCATCGATGAGGCGTCGAAGATTGTCATTTGTTTTGGCGACGGAGCGTTGAAGCGCTTCATTTTTGGTGGCCGAAGTTGTGATGCATTGCATGCATTTGTCGTTCGAGGCCGTCGAAGCGGTTGTCGATGTTCTTGAACTCGGCTTGCGTCTCGCCAAATTGTTCATCTTGTCATGTCTCAAGTGCTTGGCAATGTTTACGAAACTCTTGTCGAACGATGGTGACTTGCGCGCGTCATGTACGGACCTTGATCTTCCTCTTGGGGGGTGGTTGGCTCGTCTCACCGTGCCTATCCATTATGCAAAACACACAAGTATTGTATATGGAAGTGGAATATGGTGGTGTAAGCCTTGTACCTCACCTTGGGGATTGCACCAAACTAGAAACCACAAGTGAGAGCTATTAGCGTGCAAAGTGGAAATGCCTAGAAAACTCACACTAACTCTCAAAAGCTTGTTGGTGGTAGGTTAGGGTTGTGGAAAGCCAAAGAACCAACCAAAAGAAAAGGGATAGTCAAAAGTGGTAAAAATCCAACAAAACTTAAGTCAAAGGCGAAGGTCAACAACTCAAAAGTGTGACGGAACCTACGACTATGTACACACACGTGGAGAAAGTTGGGATTGACACGACTATGAAAATGAGCAAACAAAATGTCCTAACGAAGACTAAGCTCGTTGTCGTGCCAATGCAAGGAGAGACCGCGGCTCGTTTGCAAAGAGGAAAAGTGAGCAATGGATTTGTGCACTTGCCTTGGGCGCTCTTCTTTCTCTCTTGCTTACAAGCTTTGAGACTCTCTTTTGCAAGGGGGGGACTATTTTTCTTTTGCTTTTTCTTTGTATCTTATTCAAATTTTTTTTTGCTCTCCCTTGATGCTACCTAGTCACACTTGATATTGCTCTTGCACTCTCACTATCCAAGGACAAATGCACAATGCTCAAGCAAACACAAGATGAGCCACTCTCATGGGATAGGTACACACAAAGGAAGATGGGGTTAACAAGGTGACGCAAGTTATACCTTCTTTGATGATGAACTTGGCGTCGGTGGTGTGGGATGATGTTCTTGGTCCGTGGTGTCGATGAGCGCGGAAGTTGATGATGCGGAAGCTTGCTGGTACTTGCTGACACGCACATGGGACACGAGTGATATGGGGTGGCCCGATCTTCTCAGCAAGCTCTTGTCGATGGTGATGGTGAATGATAAATAACTAGTGCGTAGCTATGATCTCTCCCGCTCGATCCCTGATGCCAATGCAACAGCTCTCGAACCTTGTAGGGTATTCACAACACCACACTCTTGCGCACGCAGCCGTGACCACGAACGGTAGTATGCAATCTACTAATTCCCAATGGAACAACAGATCACACTCAATTATAGTTGGCATATTCGAACAGAGGGTAATTCTAGAGGTTCTATGAAAGAAACAACTCCAAAATATTTTAACGTGGTCTTCCACCTAACTTGTGATGGCTACGGAGGTTTATATGAGGGCTGGGGCGTCCTCCCCTCTAAACGGGCCTAAAAACAGCCATAACTTGGCCCAAACTGACTCGGTTCGACTCAAACTGATACATACCGACCCATATATGGGTTCGGCCTTATTGGCACGCAGTCCAAACGTCGTGGAACACCTCAAACATGTAATTCTTGGTGCGCCATCTCTCTCTCTTGCGCATACGTGATTTCCTCATTGCGTCCTAGTGCGCCTGCCTCCCGCTCCTCCCTCGCGCACTTGTTGATATTGGAAATCAACGCTTGTCCTTCTTGCTGCAACTCTCCTCCTCCTCGCGCAACGCTTGTGTTATCAATAAACCTGTTGCTCAATCAGCTTTGCACGAGCTCTTGTCATGGGTCCAATCCTGATTTCATTGGACTTGTTCTTTGCAGCAACATCTTCATTGTGAATAGGAGTAGGAGATAGTGGAATAGTATGGATGTCCTCATCAATGAGCAAACAAAGGAGATTAGCCAATGCGAAAAATGGGTTAAAACTGTCAAAACTGGCGTTACAGCCGGACACTCTGGTCTGTATGGGCCGGATACTCCGGTCTGGCCGGACACTCCGGTCTGGTTCGGCCGGACACTCCGGTCGGTATGAGCTGGACACTCCGGCGCGGGTTTCCTGCTCGTGTTCTTGAGCGGAAATCCTCGCCTTCGGGCATCAAATCCTCGAAAAACTGGCCAAATCGGGCTGGGGAAACGCAGGATAAAGCTGGACCAACTCCTTAGACAAGGTTTGGTCGGATCAAAATCACAAATAACACTCCAAATCAAGAGATCGATCCAAAGGCAACTATGGGCTGTTTTTTATGGGATTTTCGATTTTTTGGTGGATAGAAGAAAAATTTGTGGGGGAAATCGTGAGCAACGAAGCTCTTAATACCAATATGTTGAGGGAAAACCTCTAGGGTGGCCCGATCTTTCACGATTCCATTTCAAATCGAGGGTGGAGTGTGGGGGAAGGAGGGAAGGATGAACACGACGAACACATGCACGAAGAACGCGATGAACACACACACGCAAAACCACGATAAACACCAATAGCTCACGCCGGCGGTGACCGGTCCGGCGTAATCCCTAGGATCGGCGTCGGGCGGAAGACTCTCTCTCGAACCGGCACGGCGAGATGGGAGACTCGGTGAGATCTTGACGTCTAGGCAAAGGGACACCGATGCCTAGGCCTTGTACAACACGGAGGCACGATGCAAACTCCAACGAGGTTTGGGGATATTGGTGCTCCTTAGTCAAGGAGCATGAGGCAAGAATTAGATAGATCCACAAAGGGGTTTCCACTAATTCCAATATCATGCCTAGGATTTACAATGGAGGTGGGGGTCTATATATAGACCAACCACAAGTTCATGGGTAATTCAGACATTAATATAGAGTTCTGGGCGAAGTAGAGGGGTACATGGGCCAGAGGGCCCAGCTAGGATCGCACGCCCATCGCTTGGGCCGGACAGTCCGATTCGGCACGGCCGGACAGTCCGGGCAGAGCGGACACTCCGAGTGGTGTCCGGGGAGTGTCCGATTCGACCTTCTGAATGTCCACGCCAGGTCCGGGCTCGGGCAGGCCGGACACTCCGGCTGAGTCGGGCCGGACACTCCGGTGTGGCCGAACACTCCGGCTGGATTCGGGCGGACACTCCGGCAGCTTCAACTCAGGTGCAGCTTCAGGGCGCGTGGGTCGACGCGGCGGGGGTTCGTACCTGATGATGCACAGAGTAGAGGTCTGAAGTAGCACGCCATCCAAGGAGGTATTAAATTGGCACGAAGAGAGGAGCGGGTTCACCTTAGCTTGGAGGAGTTTGTCTCGGGCACGAGTCATGGGTCCACTTGGAGGACTTGTTGGTGTAGATGTAGAAGCGTCCGTAGGGCGGGCTGCATCAGCTCCCCCCCTTGGGAAAGAGTCATCCTCGACTCTTCATGGATATCGTCTTGAGCATGTCCATGGTAGGGTGAGAGATCCTTGACATTGAATGTATTGCTTGCAAGGTACTTGGAGGTCGGGATGTCGATGATGTAGGCGTTGTTGTTGATTCGTTTGAGGACCTTGAAGGGACCATCTCCTCTTGGTTTGAGCTTGGAGTCATGTTCCTTGGGGAAGCGGTCCTTGCGTAGGTGTATCCACACAAGGTCACCTTCTTCAAATATCATCTCCTTCTTGTCCTTGTTTAACCTTGAAGCTTGGCGAAGGACTTGTTGTTCGATAGTTGCTCTTGTTTCTTCATGAAGCTTCTTCATAGCTTGTGCGCGCTTCTCGACGTCCATGTTTGTGCGCTCATGGAGAGGTAGTGGTAGGATGTCGAGCGCGGTGAGGGGCTCGAAACCATAGACGATCATGAATGGACTCATCTTGGTTGTTGAGTGCTTGGCTCGATTGTAGGCGAACTCGGTGTGTGGAATGCATTCCTCCCAATCCTTCAGGTTTTTCTTGATCAACACACGAAGATGAGTTCCGAGGCTTCGGTTGACAACTTCGGTTTGGCCATCAGTTTGAGGATGTGATGCGGATGAAAAGAGGAGCTTGACGTCGAGCTTGGCCACGAGGGTCTTCCACAAGGCCTAGCTGGCGGCATGCAGGCCCACACGCTCAGGCCGGAGACTCCAGTGTGGGGTCCGGAGACTCCGGTCTAGGCCGAAGACTCCTGTCTGTCTCCGGTGTCGCATCCGGAGTGGCAGACAGACTGTCCTCAGCTCGATCTGGGAGTCAGTCCGAAGGTGGGTCCGGAGACTCGGGGGTATGCAGGCCGGAGACTCCGGTGTCTTCAGGCCAGAGACTCCGGTGTGGCCGGAGACTCCGGTGTGTGCAGGCCGGAGACTCCGATGCTCCAGCTGCTGCTTCTTCCGTCTTCTCTTCCAAGCCTTTGTCTTGTCGTGCTTGGTGCTCCAGGCTTCCTCCCATGCCTCCGTACTTGTTGGTGTGAACCTATCATTGATATGGGACAGAGTATGAAGTAGTATACCATTCAAGAGGGTAGGAAGTGGGTTCGCATAGAGGAACGGATTCACCTTTGGAGTCCATGGCGACTTGGCATAAGTTGGAGACCATGATGTGGGAACGACCGAAGGTCAGGCTACATCATTTCCACTTGTATTCTTGGTAATTCCTACACATCAAAGTGTAAAACAAGAACATTGTGGACTTTTGCAACTATTAGTAGTTAGTCCAAATGAATCATAAACTTTATATAAAAAGGAGTATCAAAAGCATATTATTAGCATAAAACCATCAAAAATTATAGATACGTTATGGACGTATCAGGAGGCTGGCGCAATACAAGCAAGGGAGATCATCGAAGAGAAGGAACGTTCAATTCGGACAGACAGAACTCCTGAAATTCAAACGGACGTGGATTCCTCATACGAACTCCAAATCAAGCAAATAAGCAATTCTTGGATTGATAATTCCAAGATCTTTCCAATGAGTACTTCCACGTCTAAAAGACCCCAGATAATCTGGCCCCCGCACCCCGAATAATCTGGCCCTGCTTTGGAGATTCTACAAAGGACTTTGGCGCCACGTTCTGTTTCGGGGCGGATATTTGACTGGACTTTTCCCCGGAAAATCCAGCCCTCTTAGACCGGATAATCCGGCCCGAAAAGTTCACATCATATCCAGACGGTTCTGACTGTATCAGACAGGTTTTCGTTTCGCGTTTTTCGGATGTTCCGGCGGCCATATAAGCCTGGGAACGCCCTCTAGTTTTGGTTAGACCACGCTAAAACTATTTTGGAGTTGTTTCTATCTAGAACCTCTGGAATTACCTCGTGATCGAATTATACTACTGCAATTGAGTGTGATCTGTTGTTCCATCGGGAATTAGTAGATTGCAAACTACCGTTCGTGGTCGACGACTGTGTGCGCAAGAGCATGGTATTGTGAATATCCTACAGGGTTCGAGAGCTGTTGCATCGGCATCAGCGTTCGAGCGAAAGAGTTCATAGCTACATGCTAGTTATCTATCATCCACCATCACAACCGCCATCCGCTTACTGAGAAGATTGGGCCACCCCATATCATCTTGCTATCAGATTTCCAGTGTTGCCTCGGTAAGCATCCACAAATCCATCCATAGATTAGAGAGTGTTTTTCGTCCTATACAAAAAAGCCTTGCAAAAAGATTTGCCATAGACTAGATTGCATCGTTTTCGAGTTTTAGTTGCTGATTGTATCTTCTCGTAGATCCGATCTGTAGGTTTTTCCTCGTAGGAGTCTAGTTTTTTGTTTGTATCTAGGTTTAGGTTTGATCTTGTTTTCCGCCGTGTCAACCATCACCGTGTTCCGCAAGTTTTTCCTCGTTTGTCTGAGTCCACATAGCGTACCTTTGTTTGCATACCATAGACACAACCTATCTACAACATCTGTGCCTAGGAACGTACCCACGAGACTAGTTGCTTTGCTCCGACAGGCTGCTCATTAGGGTTTGAAGTGCAAATTTTTTTCATCCAGGTAGACCGGATTATCCGGCCCCCGACAAAACCGGAATATCCGGCCCTTAATTGCTCAGAATTGTTGCAGGACGTATTGCTTTTTGTCAGATAGTTGAAAAATCAAAAAAAGAGAAAGAAGAAAAAAAGTTGTTAAAAAAAGAGAAAAGAAAAGAGAAACAAAAGTAAACAACAAAGGGAGATATCAAGGTTGATTGGAGGACTAGTTTTATAATAGCACTAGTAGATTGAGCAATCTTGTGCCTGTTCTATTTGAGCTATTACTAGCATCTCTCTTGTGCATTGCAATATTCCTTTTCATAAGTTGCTTTTCCACGTTTATCTCCACAGTGTGTGTGTCTTGCGTTTTTTGTACGATCAGCACTAGGACTTGTTTGCGGTGTAGATAGGATACCATACCTATAGCTCCACCATATATAACCTGTGTGCCCTGTGATCGTTCTCTATACCTTTGATATTCACTTCATCACATCAGTGCATCAGTCTTTGATTTCGTTTGGTAGAGCATCTCTATTCACTTTGGAACGGTAAGATCACCTTTCTTATTAGTTGTGAGTGAGCTCTGAGCATTTCCACCATACAGATTTTGATTTTTGCACTAACCTAGTAATCATGTCTTCTAGTGAAGATGATGTTGTGTCGCAGAAAAAGAAGGATGAGGAGCTTGTTAATTGGCGCGAATATGAGGCTTTGAAGTCCCACTTGACACATGTGTTTACTCACACGACAGATGCCATTGAAAAGAATCTCCAGGACATGAATATGAGATTGGATCAGCATGTTGGAATGGTTGATACTATCCAAACGCAAGTGGCTACGCTCAATGTCAATGTCGCCACTTTGCATCGTTCCATTAAGGGTTTGACAACCGCCATACATAGAAGGCAGGATCCTCAACATGATGATGCCTTTGATGATTTTGATGAGGGTAGCGCAGTTTATGCTGCTCCACATGTTGTC
This sequence comes from Avena eriantha, assembly GCA_910589775.1. Taxonomy (NCBI): domain Eukaryota; kingdom Viridiplantae; phylum Streptophyta; class Magnoliopsida; order Poales; family Poaceae; genus Avena; species Avena eriantha. Next base: position 164,194 of record CAJUXJ010000058.1, read on the forward strand.
AGGGGACTTGCTATTCCCCCTGTCCATGCACCTGCTCATGGCCGTGGGCTTGTCCCTCTTGGGCGTGCTCAACGTGTGCCCAACCAAGCTGCTGATGATGGTTTGGGCAAGCCAAAATTATCGATTCCCAAGTTTGATGGTTCCATTGATCCTGAAGATTATCTCACATGGGAGTTGAAGATTGAGAAACTCTGGCGCTTATTTGACTATCCAAAAGACAAGAAGGTCAATCTTGCAGCATCTGAATTTGATGGTTATGCTTTGCGTTGGTGGGATGCTCTTGTCCAACATAGGAGGGAGGGCAATGAATTTCCTGTGATGGATTGGCGCGAGATGAAGCAAATCATGAAGGCTCATTTCGTACCAACCAACTACTTGCGTTCAGTTTTTGATAAATTGATGCAATTGAAGCAAGGCACAATGACAGTTGATGAGTACTACATGGAGATGGAGCTGCTTATGCAGCGTGCTAGAATTCGTGAGTCCATTGAGATGACCATGTAGCGATTCCTCAACAATCTGAAGTTACCAATCAAGAGCATAGTTTGTCATGACAAGTATGAGACCATGAATGATCTATTGCACCATGCTAGTGAGGCCGAATCACAGTTGGCAGAAGAGGCAAAGTCACGTGCTCGTTTTCCGTCCTCCAGCAGATGTTCGGCCATATCTACTCCTCCTATAGTCACGCGACCAGCTGCTGCTTCGTTTACACCATCAGCCAAACCAGCAAGTACTCCTTCGTTTGGTGGTTCTAATGCTCGGAAACCCGCCGCTCCTGCTGCTAGCTTGGGTTCCAACATGTCTACGGCACGTACTCGTGATGTGGTGTGCCATACTTGTGGAGGTAGAGGGCACCACAAGAAAGATTGTCCAAACAACAAGGTTATGTTTGTTAACGAACAAGGCAAAGTAGAGAGTGGAGATGAAGCTTCTGATGATGATGTTGATGATGGCAAGGATGGTGTTGATGCGTATCCAGAGCGTGCTCCAACCATTGTCGTATATTCACGTATACTGAGTGTGCAACCGGTTGTGGAATCCCAGCGCTGCAACTTATTCCAAACAAAAGCTCTAGTTGGACCTAACAAGGCTTGCAAGGTCATTATTGATGGAGGTAGCTGCAGAAATCTTGCAAGTAAGGAACTATGTGCCAAACTGAATTTGACATACTTACCTCATCCCAAGCCATACTACATACAATGGTTGAGCAACAATGCCGAGATGAAGGTAAATCATACGGTACGTGTGAATTTTCAAATAGGGCCATACAAAGATTCTATTGATTTTGATGTGGTTCCTATGACTGTTTGTCACCTACTATTGGGTCGGCCTTGGCTCTATGATCGCCATGTGCAACACAATGGCCGAGCCAATACATATCACTTGGAATTCAAAGGGAAAACGATTACTATGCAGCCAATGACACCACAAGATATTGTGAATGATTATCGCCAGAACATAGAGGTGAACTTGAAGGAAGATTCTACCACTCGGCGAGATTGTGTGACAGCTGTTCCTGATGTAATTGAGCCTAAATTGAGTGATATAACGAAAAGTGAGAGAGTGCCTGGTTTATTGATACTAACCACCAAGGAGGATATGAGAGAATTTCGTGAGGATCCTACATCCATGCCACTTGTGCTCATGTATAAGGGCGAGGTATAGGTTTCTAACGACATGACCCCTATTTCTCTTGGTGTCTCTTCTGTTTTGCAGGACTTTGGGGATGTGTTTCTAGAAGATGTACCCACAGGTTTACCTCCATTGCGTGGTATAGAACATCAAGTGGACCTAATTCCTGGCGCCACATTCCCAACCGTGCACCCTACAGGACCAATCCCGAAGAAACTAAGGAAATTCAGAAGCAAGTACAAGCGCTGCTGGATAAAAGGGTACATTCGTGTTTCTCTTAGCCCTTGTGTTGTTCCTATTATTTTAGTTCCTAAGAAAGATGGTACTTGGCGCATGTGTGTTGATTGTAGAGCGATTAATAACATCACTATTCAATATCGTCATCCTATTCCACGCTTAGAGGATATGCTAGATGAATTGAGTGGTGCTGCTGTTTTCTCTAAAACTGATTTGCGTAGTGGTTATCATCAAATTAGGATGAAAGAAGGGGATGAGTGGAAAACTGCTTTCAAAACAAAATTTGGCTTGTATGAGTGGTTAGTCATGTCGTTTGGTCTTACAAATGCACCTAGTACATTTATGCGATTAATGAATCATGTTTTGAGAGATTTTATTGGTCGTTTTGCGGTTGTTTACTTTGATGATATACTTATATACAGCCACAACAAAACTGAAACATTGCACTCATATTCAAACAAGTTTTGCAAGTGTTGCATGATAATAAATTGTATGCTAATCTTGAGAAGTGCACATTTGCAAAAGATAAGGTCATATTCCTAGGATTTGTTGTATCTAAGCATGGAGTAGAGGTAGATCAATCTAAAATTGAATCAATTCAGAATTGGCCTAATCCCATGAATGTAAGTCAAGTGCGTAGTTTCCACGGCTTAGTTGGTTTCTATAGGGGCTTTGTGAAAGATTTTAGCACCATTGCTGCACCTTTGAATGATTTGACAAAGAAAGGTGTTCCTTTTGTATGGGGCGTGGCCCAAGACATTGTATTTGATACATTGAAACGTTTACTTACTTCTGTACCATTACTTGCATTACCTGATTTTTCGAAGCAATTTGAAGTTGAATGTGATGCTAGTGGTATAGGCATAGGTGGCATTTTGATGCAAAGGGTCGGCCTATAGCATATTTTTTTGAGAAATTGACTGGTGCTCGTTTGAATTATTCTATCTATGATAAAGAATTGTATGCACTTGTTAGAGTACTTGAGGTTTGACAACATTATTCATGGCCAAAGGAATTCATCATACATTATGATCATGAAGCATTGAAATACTTGAAAGCCTCAATCAAACTTGCATAGAAGATTAGCTAAATGGGTTGAGTTCATTGAGTCTTTTCCTTACATCATTAATTATAAGAAGGGAAAACAAATGTTGTTGCTGATGCTCTATCTAGGAAGAACATGCTATTAACCAATCTTGATGTTAAAATTCCTGGATTAGAAGCTATTTGTGCACTGTATGCAACTTACCATGATTTTGCTAAACCTTATCATTTGTGTGTGCTCTTAGAAACGCATGGGATAAGTATCATATACATGATGGATATTGGTTTCGAGCTAACAAACTATGTATTCCAGAATGTTGTTGCGTTGTTCTTAGTCCAGGAATCACATGCTGGTGGTTTGATGGGTCACTTTGGGCGTGAGAAGACGTTGCTCATGCTTGCTGATCACTTCTATTGGCCCAAGATGAGGCGTGATGTGTACAGATTTGTGAGCCGATGTATTACATGCCACAAGTCGAAATCTAAGCTGAAGCCTCACGGTTTGTATACACCTCTCTCTGCACCTACTACTACTCCATGGGAAGACTTGTGCTAGGTCTACCTAAAACTCAGAGAGGTCATGATTCTATATTTGTGATAGTGGATAGGTTCTCTAAGATGGCTCATTTATTGCCTGCCACAAAAGCAACGATGCATCGCATGTTGCTAACCTGTTTTTCAGGGACATCGTGAGATTACATGGAGTACCAAAAACGATTGTTTCTGACCATGATGTGAAGTTCATGAGCTACTTTTCGAAGACCTTATGGGGGAATCTAGGAACGAACCTAATGTTCAGTACTACATGTCATCCCCAAACAGATGGTCAAATGGAGGTGGTGAATCGAACATTGTCACAGCTGCTAAGGACCATGATTAAAAGAATCTGCGGGAGTGGGAAGAGTGTTTGCCACATGTTGAGTTTGCTTACAACAGGGTGGTGCATTCAAC